>CM062835.1:433116-456539 GCA_031772345.1 Himalopsyche anomala | reverse complement strand
AATATATCTTTTTCGAAGCGAGAATGTTATATAGTCGGGCTCATTTTCCATGACGCTTCCGTCACATCACTGCTGGCTATTTATTTCGTCGCGTAATCCTTCCATAAACTTAGTGTTACAAGATTTGCCAGCCATCCAATACCTTGATTTAAAATTGAATATTAAAATTATCATCATTCAAAATTACGCTATATCGATATGATACAATTTATTTGCTGTTATAATGACATACAATTTTGTGTAAAAGTTTCGATGTGGGGTATTGGTTCTAGAAACTGCCGTGATGACGACACGTGCAAAACATATAATTCAGTCTATAATGACGAGGCTTAAAAAATATTGGTCATTCGCTTAAAGCTTTGTTACGCTTCATTTTAATGATCGGATGTTTTCCAAAGGATTTAAACATTACAGATATCGTTGCAGTTGAACACAGACCCATAAATCAATTTGAAAAAATATATTAATATGTCTGCCTAGGATGTTGGAGTACTTGTATACTGCAACCGAACCAGACGAGAGACAGACATTTCACACGTGACATTTGTTGTATTATCAAATGGTTCTGGCGAACCGGTTTAAACCTTTAAAGAGCATCACTATAGTTACTTCTTAATTTAATACTATTAAACAGTACTGTCTTTCAGTTTTTGTTATACTTGCGTACTTACATCTGTTAGGAATATTAAATTGCCTTCGTGGGTTTTGATAAATGGGGCAGGAATGTTGGAGTTACGGTTTGTTTTAGTTTGTCAGGTTCTATTTTTACAACGCTTCTAGTTTGTTGTTTTGACTTTCTGTCGAGAAAATATTTTTTAAATGTTGGTTATCGGCAAGTAAAACTTTTCGATGGTAACTTTGATATTTTAGTTATTTGAAAATTTCAAAAAAGAGTGGGATGATGATAATATTAATGTGGGCGAGGATAATAAAAATAAACATTCAAGACGTAAGAAACTTTACCAACAAACCATTCATAATACAATATAATATTGTATATGGTTTCAGCGCAGTAACCTAGTGGGGGTCAGCATTTTTTACATAAATTTATTATTAATAAATTGTTTATAGCCCAGGGTGTAGTCCTGGGCGAGAATAATAAAAATGAACAGTCAATTAGTGAAAAAACTGTGGAACTTTAACAACAAACCATTTTCGAACAAAATAAATTTATTCTTAAAATTTTCTATGAGTATTGAGTTCAGTTGTAATTTTGAAATCAAATTAGTAATACATTTGTTATTTCACTGAATGTGTTTCGCCACTTTAAGAATCTTCAGAGATAGCGTGGTCGGTGGTTTGTGAAAGTGTTAAAATAATAATTTTGTTTAAAGAAAGATTATTCCAAACACTACTCCAGTGTTTCTTAACAGGGGGCCACAGAGTTTTTTTAGGGGAGTCACAGTAAAGTTTTGGGGGGCCAAAATTTGTAAATTCGTGGGATTTTGGATTCGAAATTCTTCTTTGAAAGTCTCGCGTCTTTTCGTTTAGGGGAATCCCAAGATTATACTTAAATATTACAAAACTGGTATGGGGGCCACGGGCCCTATGTATTGCTAGCCAATTTTGTGAATTGAAATAGTAAATACATAATTTACGCAAATCACTCGACCCACGCAAATATAAAAACGAAAAAAACGAAGGGCGCGGCGCCGGTGCTGGTGCCGTTAATATGTGTGTGATAATGAAAACAATACATATTTAGTTGACAATATGAGAAAGATAAAGAGTCTTAAAGTTTTGACATTATGTACATAAAACGTATTGTATATAACTATTGAATTGTCCTTTATTTATTTTTTTAAATATGGTCACTGTAATTATAATGCCACGTTTAAGCGTCGATCGTGTGGTATGAATAGATCACGGCAAAACGAGGTCTAGAGTTCACGCCAAAAATACATATTTAGTATTCGCGAATTGAGAACGAAAAAAAAGTTGCGAGCATTGTGCTTGAAGTTGTAAATTACGACCCACAAAAAATAACACGTACAAACGCTAATTCGATAATGGGATCGATTTACAATGTAAAACGATTCACCTTCATTATGAATTGCTCATATAAATACCTCTAAACTAGCATCACCCATCCATCCATATATCAATGCTTAAAATACTAGGCGCAGGTGTTTTTTGCACGGCTGATATATTCCGGGGACCACCGTGCGACAAAACAACGCGTAA
This sequence comes from Himalopsyche anomala, assembly GCA_031772345.1. NCBI lineage: Eukaryota > Metazoa > Arthropoda > Insecta > Trichoptera > Rhyacophilidae > Himalopsyche > Himalopsyche anomala. The sequence continues at coordinate 454,355 of CM062835.1, read as the reverse complement.
AAAAAGATCAAATTAAAATTCTGCCTTTTTAAATTACATACAAATATCAGTCAAAGTTTATGTTTGAAATCTCGTAAATGTATACATTAAATATAAGTTTTAGTGGAAACTTACATTATTACTATCCAAATTGATTGTGGTGCGCGCCGTGTGAAATTTTGCGCCGTCGTATTGAAACCACAGCTTTCCACATTAATACCATTGAATAAGTAAGCATATATATATAGCGATCTTTATTGACTGTAACTGTAACGTTGTGGTCGGAATCATTTTTGAATAAATAATTTTGCACAATTTCCAAAACGTATATAAAATTTAAGAGACACAATTGACAGTTATTTCGGTAGTCAGATACTTATGCGTAAGTATCACTTCGTAAAACGAATATAGTAGTGTATCTTGTAATTCCTGTATGTCTTAATACTCACCTTTTTAGGAGTCTATAATTAATATTATAATTTAATCGGCTTTTACAAAAAGTCTCGCACTTAAACATATTACCATGTTAGACCAACGGTGCCTGAACGAAATATTATAATTATTTTCATAAGTTTGTTATTAATGAAATAATATTATAAAAACTGGATATAGGAGCAATAAACTCTCAGGAGGGAAGTCAAGTGAATACCTACTTAATTCCCTTTTGAGACAGCTGTCGATTCGGTCTAGCAAATCTCATTCAGAAGGGTCCCACACTATAATTATGAAGGAAAGATTTTGTAAGTTATTTCAATTTTGATTGCAGCAGGTGTAAAAAATATCAAGTAATATTGTACATAAGTATCTAATGGATATTCCTTTAAAAATTCAATATCTTCGACATGAATCGTATTTTTTTTGACTTATATACAATTAAGTTCGATTTTTTCCAAGAGATGATAAGATTTCCATGGGCCTAGGACCGAAACGAGAGAAACCAATTGGGCAAGTATTATCGACGACATAATATAATAATAAAAAATATCTCAATACATACGAATAATAGATTACGAGCGAAACCAGTCGTGATTCTCTGTTAAAATTGTAGAGATGGAACTAAAAAATATATTTTATTTTTATTAGTACGTAGAATTGTCACTAGTACAGATTTTTACCAGATGAAAAACTTTTTTACAAATAAAAAATTCGAGAGCTTAAGATCAGAGGGGTTTAACTCAGGGATGTGGAGTCGTGTAAAAAAAGGATGACTCCGACTCCGAGGATTTTTTTCAATAATTTCATTTTAACTTATATACATATATGTATCATCTTAAGTCAGCCAAGCATGCAATGTTAACACTTTGGACTATTTTGTTTGAATACACATCATTGATTAAAAAAATATTTTTAAAAAAATCGAGCCGCTCATTTTTTGCAACTTTGACTCCAGCCAAAATACCGCGACTCCAAAGCCCTTATTTAATTACATAAAATGTATGATTTGATTTAAGCTCGGTTTTGACAATGCACTTATATAATTTATTAGCGAAACAAAATCTACTTTATATCATAAACAACCGTTAACAGGATTCAGTTGGGTAGATCTACACATTAAATTAAAATGCTAGAAGCACAAAAGTAATTCTTCAACTTAAAACTGTATTTTTTCTGGATAGACCCCTGTTTGTTTAATTGATTCTACAATTTTATCAAATGATTGCTCATCTTGAGTTAAATTTGAATGGTTCAAATTATGTACATTCACACAAGTTTTGTCACTAACGAACCGAGTTCCGCCTTTCGGTATCTTCAGGCGTGCAAGTGCATCTTGAGTTGTTTATAAATGCTTACGAAGTAAAATAAGTCTTGATCATTTATCACTTTTAGGGTGTAAACTGTCAATACTTGGCGGAAAGGTATTATGTATATTAATAAAAACACAATATTCTTTTGTACTTCATTTCACTTTATTTAAAAGGTCAGAACCGGTTTCGCTCATTGCGAGCATTTTCAACTGATCATTGTAACATTGCACTTTGCAACTCTTTATCATTTGATATATGAGCATTTTTAAGGTGTTTACTGTCAATACTTGGTGGAATGGCATTATAATAAAAATGTTTTATTATTTTTATTATATAAGAGCCTGTTTTATTTTCAAAATATAATGGTTTCCACCAAGAATTGAGAGTTAACACCGTACAGTTGGTGTTAATATAACGTTGAATAATAAAATAATAATAGAATAACTTGTCAGCGATAAATTATGTTTGAAACATCATTACTATAAATAATAAAGGAGCTTTATACGATCCACTGGGAGATTTCACCTCGTAAGACCCGTTCAAATATTATGATAGACATTCGTGTTGCGATAATTTAATATGTCTGTAGGTGGTAACAATTAACTATTTTAGTTCCCGAAAAAAACATGACCTAAAAACAGATTAGTGAAATACCGGTCTTTCCTCTCACACAAAAGATGTGTGGTCACCGTAGAATAAATCTTATTATCTTGTCATTTCATCCAATTATGACCAGGTAATCATTTTTCATCCTAAGCTTAGTCATAATCCAATAATACATATATTTTTGAAATGTCGGATAATTCCGTGGACTACCGAACACTTTAGGTTTGTTCTTCTGCGTACTTCTGATGGTTTTCTGATGGTTTTCTGACGGTTTGCAAACTGTTTTCGAATAAGAATCGAATTGAAAGCTTTTAGATTCTACTTTGAAAACAGTTTGCAAAGTTTTATATATTAGATGTGATGATTTCTGTAGGATTGAAATGGTTTCTGTAAATTAATTGGTTAGTTTATGAAAACATGTGCCAGTACTAAGCCTGTTAATTGATTGAATTAGGTGGGATTTCGAAGGGCCTAATGATTACCTAATCACTCGCAACATTTTTAGGTTGGTGTAAGGGAATTCATATATCACATACATCCATGACTTTAAACAAAAACCCATACAACAATTTATAGAATTGTTCGTAATGAAATTCGATCCGGTGAACACTGCAACCAAAACCAATGACCTTAATGAATGAAACAAATGGTAAAAATTATATATGCATTATTAATCTGGAGTGGTAACTACTTTGTGTAAATGAATTATCATACTATTTACTTATAGAAACCATCGTATCATTCGAAAACGTAGATGGATATAATAGTTCTAGTAGGGTTGCATAGGGTTGTCAGACGTCCCGATTAATCGGAACTGCTACCGATTTTGACCTTTAGGGACGCCCAAAAGTCCCAGTTTACAAAAGAATACAGGTGTATTTATATTTTCCTCAACATACTAATACTCTCTCTAAAGGAGAGTCAGAGGACGGATGAGAGAAACAGACTTTCAGTGGATACTGTTGATAGTATTCTACAGTGCATAGAAAATTATGATCTCAATTGTTTCCAAATATATGATTATCTACTCACAAATAAAGAACTCTTGAAAAAGACCAAACCTAGCGAAGAAGTATAAAAAATAGGTGTAACCTTGTACATTAAAAAAACCAGCACATTTTATTCTTTAAATATGTTTATGTGTGTAGATACACTTTATATTATATTTTGTGTTTATTGTATTATTTTGTTAAATATAACTGGTTTAATTCCTAATAACAAATGTCAATTTTTTTTTTTAAATGTGTTGTAATTGAACGTGAATACAAAAAAAAAATGAGGTGGGGGTGTCCCGGTTTGACTTGCAAGAAATCTGACAACCCTACCTATGCATTGCGTTTCCAATTGGTAAAAAAAAAATAGCATGGTTCTGCCAGACAGCGGTTATTAAACAGAATCGTCAGGTAGGCACTTATTGTTTTACCACCTCTAATACACAATAATTACACCAGACACCATGCTCGAATACAAAAAAAGATAACAAGCGATTTTTGCTCACTAGGGATTGCAATACTGTTATTACCGAAACCGAGAAACCTGTTTTCAAAATGCGAAATACTGCTACTTCGGTAATAAATTTGAAACAAAATGAATTTGCCACTTTTAAGGTGGTCACTGACAATGTTTGACAGTAATGTAAGTATTAACGAAATGGTAGATACATTTATTAAACTTTGAGTGTATTATACTTAATTTTGGCTTCACAAATGACTTTATTTTTCTACACAATTTCTAAAAAACAGATACATTGCGCCTACCATGTCTTCACATTTCTTGCAAAAGCTATATAATTATATTTGCAAAAACAATTTTTATGAAATACGATTATATTTATATGATGGTACAATTTAGGGTAATGTTATAACTACCAAGTGGTACGCGAGTCGAAAAAATGTTGGGAAACCCTGCACTAGAGTATTAGAAACATTTAATAAATCTATGTCAGTAACGAATGTGGAGCATATGGCCACGTAATGGAGGTATCTTAACAGATAATTTTCTATGAGAACTGCTTGTTACTCAGTTGCTCAGCCTCTCTTTTTTCGAAGCGAGTATAGAATTATTATTGTAGTTAGCTTAAGGGTTTGCAGACTTTCATGTGAGAAGAGCCAAGTTGTCAAGAAAATAGGATAGCAAAGGTACCCATAAATATATGGATTTATAAGGAAAATGACGTAATAAGTTAAAGAGTTGTCTGAGGAGCAGTAAAGAGACGCAGTTTGCCGACCCCTGGCTAGCTAAGTTAGCTAATCGTTCTCGCTACGCTATTTTGGATTGGAAAGAGTTTTTAACATCACAAACATCCATGCCTGGGAACAGAAATTGATAAATCGATTGTAAAACTGTTGTTCGTACTGGGACTTGTACCCGTGAGATCCGCCACAGAAACCAACGACGTTGACCACTGCTCTACGGACTATTGTGACTATTAGTCTTAAATGCTTTTTATATATATTTGTTTTCAACAGCCGGTATTCACTACGTATGATATATTGAAATACCGGTAGTTAAGTCCCTATCGCAAAGTCTGCGAAGTGTGTTCACCTCACTCTGGCAACACCTACTTGAAAAACTATTTTTAATTTTTTGACGGTCCAAGGACTTCCAAATGTGGATTGACTAATTATGTGGAATTAGCCGACCTTGAACCGTGCCGTAATAATAATGCCCCTGACAGTGATGCCCCCAACTACAATCGTACAGGCTCGCGCGAACTGGTTGATGCGTTGTCACCGTCAGACTGGTTTTAATTTGAGGGGTCAAATCTAACTATTATACAACAAATGCGCAATTAAAGTACAGCCGTTTAATTTATGAATAATGAAACAAACATAGTTCACCATTGAAATGATATCAAGCAATAGTGGTATTTACGTGCAGTAAATAAACAGCCATAATGAATTAAGCCGGCTGTGTGGTCGAGTGGTCAACGTCGTTGGTTTCGGTTACGGAGGTCACGGGTTCGAGTCCCGATATAAATTGATTTTTCAATCGATTTATGAATTTCTGTGGGGATGTATGTGATTTATTGAATTAACCCATCCCACCCATCCTATAAACGGGGCGTATCGGGAGCGATTAGCTAACCAATAGTCCTGTCCTTGCCCTATCCTTCTATTCCTACTCACTTTGAAAAAAGAGAGGTTGAGCAACTGAGTAACAAACAGTTCTCGTAGATACACTTATGTTGAGATAAACTCCATTAGGAGTCCATATACTCCACATTGGAAGCGGACATGAAAAAAAATGAATTAAATACTAAAAATATTTTGTAGGTAAGGAAAAATAAATGCTTTTTACTAATGATTGATTTTCGGGTCCGTGGTGCAGTAGTTAACAATTATGGCTTGCGTGACGAATCTCAAGCTCCAATACGAACAGCATTTTTTCAATATGTTTATCGATTTTTATTTGAAAACATGGATGTTTGTGGTGTCTTGAAATTTTCTTTCACTGTTCTTATACAAGTTATTAGCTAACAACTATTCTATCCATAATCTCTTCGGAAAAGATAAGTACAGCAACTGAATAACAAGCAGTTTTCGAATACAAAATTTTGGTCCACTCCACATTGGGAGCGAGCATGCTGACATAAAAAAACGACATTTAGTCATCAATTTGAACATACAAAATGAACGAAAGTGAGTTACTGTTTTATTCGATTTAGATGTCAAAATATTGCTAGTCCTGTAGCCGAGAGGTCAACGCACTTTGTTATAAATTCTAATCGGTTGTGGTAGCCTCGAGTACGACGCCTGAACGGACAATTCAATACATACATTTTTAATCGATTTTTCTATTTATTTTCTAAGTCTTTTCTTTTCATGTTTTTCTACCAACCATCTGATCCTCTAAACCAGCCATACTCAACCTTTTTTTCCTCCGGGCCGCATTCCAATATTTGCTTCTCTACGTGGGCCGCAACATATTTATAGTATACTCCTTTTTTTTTAGCTCACCGAGGAATTTGAAATACTCGATTTGGTAAGAGCTTACTGGGCCGCAGGTTGAGTATGGCTGCTCTAAACTAAGCATTAGAAGAACGATAAGCTGACATATACACTCTCACGTATAATCATGTATTAGGCACTTACATGATTATACGTATTTTGCATTTCCGTTGTCTACACCCTCAGTTCTACAGGTAGGCATCGGAAAAACAGCATTAAGAAAAATGCCTACCATCCCCATTCCCCATTCTAAATTTATTAATCTGAGATGACTTTTTAATTATATGTTAGATGTGTTAAACATTTTAATGTTATGCTATTTTAGAATCACTTTTAATGTAATTGGTAATTTCTTTTCAATGCCAATTGTTGTTTATAACTGTTCATTTTTGTATAAATAGCATCAGTACATAACAGCTTCAGTTAGAATACTTCATTACTTGTCCATATCTTGATATCAGGAGAGGATATAAAACATCATCGAGCCGGTTGCTTACCAACAGTCAGCATAATATGCAATATTATACGACTCTGTTTTTTTCCTTTTTGTAATAACTACATAATATTAAAAAAGAACGAAATGATTTCATTCACCTTGAATGTGCGATTCGTTGAACCTCTTTATGAGCGACGAACTTTTTTTGCATGCTTTTTATTTTATGGCTAATAACTGACAGGAAATATTGATTTTGTATCGATAATCTGACGTTTTTTAAAATCTTATTTTAATGATGATAATAGCGTCAAGTATTCTTTTATATTGTATTCCGACTTAATTTTTTTGAAGGAGTCTATTAAAACGTAAATTACAGGTATTATTGTTTTTTTAAATTTATAAATACATCGCTTATTTTTTCGTGTATATTATGGAGTTTTCTAGGTTTAGAAAACTTATTTTGACACTATAAATAAGGGCATTGGAGCCGTGAAAAAAATCGCGACTCCGATTTCAGCATTTACAAATGGTTCGACTAAAATAAAAAAAATAAAAAAATTCTAAAATGCAAAATGCCGGGTCCTCGGTCGAGTATTCGTTGCGGTTATAGAGCGCACGGGTTCGAATCAATTCTGTCAGAAGGATCCCGTATCATCTTGACTGTTTTCGTGCTAGTACAATACTAGCTTTGTTGAAATTGGATGTGTCCAGCGGTGGGCTGCCAATATTTTAACAAGGGGCTCGCTCAATTTCAGAGCTATTTGCGTTTTCGTTCCTTATTTTGACCCCCCCCCCCCCTTCTGACCATCCATTTTTTCTGAAACAATGAAAATTGAAAGTGTTACAATATTTTGCAGATTCAATTTTGAGTTATTTAAAATTTCCATTTTTCCTTTTTTTTACTCCGATATTTGTCATTTTTATCCATAAATGTACATGTAATTTTATGTGTTCGATAATTGTGATTTTGTATGGATTTTACTTGACCAGTTTTATGGTTCCTTTTCAAAAAATGGGTAGACGGGACTATAATTCTGCACAGTAAATGTATCCAATAATTTCGGGAGAAAATCGACTACATGCGATAAAATACACACTTATGCCTAATGAAAACGTCAGATGTCAGATGAAATATTAATTTGAAATTAAAAAACAATACATATTGCTTTATGAAAACAAGCGGCTAACTTTTGGAAGAAAAAGTGTATTGGGCCGCGCTCCAGCTTGAAAAAAAGTTACACCCCGACCCACTACAACAGCGGTTCTTAACCGATCACGGTGCATCGGTAGCTTGTTGCAAGTGCACCGCGGAAAAAATGGTAAAAACTAAAAACTTTTTTCACTTAACGAAAACATCGCAATTTATTTCCGATATAACAGAACATTGAACTTTATTGGAAAAAAAGATTGCATATTATTTTCCTTCCTTAAATAAGTAATAGTAAATTATGACTGGATACGAAATCCCTTTGCCACGATTAATACACCAAGTTTATACCAAGAATTTATTCCAAGAGATCATAATCTAAAAATAATATTTTCTGAAGTAACTACGGGGGAATTTTTGATTTTTGTCCAATACGAAGACTCAGCTCTCTGCATGAGGGCACTGAAAGACTTGTTACAGTTTTTAACATAATATTTGTGTGAACTCGGATTATCAGGGTTTAATAAGAAATATTAAAAAACGAGAAACTCTTACTAATTTAGACTAGACGAAGAATTGAGGGTAGCCATAGCAAATATTCGACCTAATATTTCTGAAATCTACTAAAGCCGACAAGCTCAGGTTTCATGTTAATTAATTTTTACATCAAATGATTACCAAATAAAAAAAATACCCTTAATATTAAGGGTAATTTCAGTTCATTTTTTTCATGTTTTATACATATGTATAATGTATCGTTTATTTTATTATGTTTTGCTGTATAACTGCTACATAATCTGTTAAGCTTGTAATAAAGTTTATGTCCGCATATTTTTCTTCGTTTTCTACTAGTTTGATTTTGGTGCCCCGCGATTTTTTCTTTTGAAAAAAAGTGCACCGTGACTTCGAAAAGGTTAAGAACCACTGCATTAAAGTAACAATGCGTGCATTACAAAATCTGAGTTTTAATGTTTATTATATGAGTTTAAGATAATCCAATGCTGAATTTTGAATTACTCTGAATGTAAGTTTGCATGAAAGTACTTTAACGTGTTAATGAAATGTTAATATTTCATTGTAAATATTAATATTAATAATGCTTAAAACAACAAATCATTTAAAGAAAAAAGTAATGAAACTAATTAATAGTTTATGGCAAGAGCGCACAGTACATATTTACATATATTTTTCTAGAAATAACTTATTTCAGCAACACATTTCTTTTTTAGCTGTTGTTATTTTTTTGTAATTTTCTTATGTGTATTTAAAAATAATCTTCAAAATAAATTAGGTATATTTTATTCAAAGTGAATACAATCATGCATATTATCATTTTTTTAAATTCTATTAAACTCATAAAAACCTAAAATTACTTAAGTCGTAATTTTCTACTCTCAGTTGGTTTAAAATGTTTAATTGTTTTTGCTTTTTATCTACGGTGATAATATATTTTCGTAGTTCTGAGAAGAAAGCTCTAATAAATCAAATAGTAAACATTAGGGTTTGTCCTTCACAAAATTGTGCACAGTAATTACAGTATAGGGAAAAAACGTCTGCATGTAAGGAAATATACAAGACGAAGACAAACAAAACAAAACAACATCTGGAAACCATATAATATCAAACATCTTTGCTTGAGCCTTGTGAAACAATACACAAAAAATGGTTAGACCTCTTTTATTATCCACCCGAAATAAATGCACTTTACTAGGAATTTTAAACGGCAACCACGTTTTATATTTCAAATTGCAGTGAAACTATCAATGAACATTACAATCCTGTACTCATTTGATTTGAGAATTTTAACAAGGGGCTCGCCGGACGCAGCCAAATTTAACAAGGGGCTCGCGCGAGCCCCCCCCAGCCCATCCCTGGATGTGTCGAGTTCGCTTAAGTTCTTTATCGAATAGTTTTTCTCTCTAATTGATGTCTATTGCGTCCGAGCTGACAATGATTGCTATGCATGCGTATAATTATATGCTTGCGATTTTAGTCGGAAATTACGGGATATAGATACATATCGACTGTGGAAAGGAAAAAGGACGTAACCCACAGTTTTTTCAAAACAGTTTTTTTTCGATAATTACAACAAAGATGGGCTTGTGAAAATTGAAACCAAGAAAAAAGACTGAAAAAAGGTTTTTCCTAGACAATTTTTAAAATAAATATTAGATAAATTAAACACCAGCTTAGAAGTCTCCGTGCACTTCAAGTTGTGTTTATTTAATAATTTGCTTATGGGCGAAAGTCTTCATTAAAACACGTTTTTTGTGCCTCCTGTAAAATTTGCTGTGTGGCTTACGTCCTTTTTCCTTTCCAAAGTCGATATGTAGATAACAGCAGGTAATGTAATACGAACAGTACAGCAGAAAACGTTTGCAAATATCTAAAAAGCGTTAATTCGGTGTATTTTTTTTTGTATTCACTTCCATTACTTATCTTATTGAATTCCTCAGCTTCAATGTAGCACTACCTAGCCGTCAAAACGGTGGAGTAAATTTGAAATCTTGATTTATACATTTCGATATTTAAGATTCAGGGGGTGGACGTTTGCGGTGTTATTCTACTCAAGTTGATCTCAAATGACGTTGTCAAATTTTTGGTTGATTTGAGCAAACGTTAATATATGTCAGGAATGACGAACTTATGCCAAAAATTATGCCCAATTCTGATGGTCATTTATCAATTCGCGTTCTGTTATATGATGGCTTTTAATACTAAAAATCTCAAATTTGATTTATTCATTTTTTCGATGACGTAACTGGTAAACTTACTTTTTTGTTAAGCAATTTTAATCATTGTCACTCTATGATCTTCGCCAGTTAGTGGATAGGCCAGCATGAAAATTTGGCTTGATAAAGCAGGATGTTGAACATATCCTGTGGGAGTGTAGCTTAATTCACGAGTAGAGTGAAGAATCTATCAAGCCTTCAACTAAACCGATCGGCCATGCGGTCGGTGTCGGTGGCTATTTTCTTTTAGATTTTTTCGGCGTCATACGGCGAGCGAATAGACCTCGACACATAGAAACTTTTCAATTATCTAAAAGGTCTAATTTTCTGCGCACTTAAGTGCACGTTACAAAGTCTTGGGCTATTGCTCCTAAGACACTCCCAGACAAGGCAAAAAAAAACTGTAAATAAACTTAACGTTTGTTTCACCACTGGATACTGCCGTATAAAATTAACGGATACGAAAGCAATGGTGGGTGGTAATCTAGGCGGAGGAAGTCAAGTAAGTCATTGTCACTAAGTTCGCCATCAAGTCATTTTGTTTTCATCAAATCGTAAGTAAGAAGTGTAATGCTTGATTTTGATTTTCTATGTCTCATATCTCCACCAGATTGAGACAGGTCATGAAGGTAAAATAGAGTCGATCTTTCATATTTGTTGTCGATTCTGTGCATTGTCGTTGTGAAAAGGTTTAGTATTACATGTCTTAGTTAAGTTGCGCATGCTTCTAACCCACACTCTCGTAGGACAATATTATTGTTGTGTTTGTACTGTTTGTAGCGTGCATGCGCATTGGCATTGCGCAGGGTTCGACGCCCTCCCACTCCACTAGCCGGCCGCGAGTCGGTGCCACAATGCGACCGGGCTCTCGTGGGACACGGCGAGATGTGAGAAGTGGACTTCTCGGATCCCCGTCAAAGGTCAAAGTGTGAAGAAACGCACTTGCGGCAATGAAAAAGCGCTTTATCACTACGGGGTCGGGTATTGGTCCTCATCTCCACACTCCTGAGAAATCCCATAGGTACAAAATCATAATTATGCGTTTTCGATTTAGATTAGTTTTAAATTATCACGGGCACGAATCCCAGTACGGGCTGCTTTATAAATTGTTTTTTTAATCGATTTATGGATTATTGTTTAAATGTATTAAAAATTTCCTCCCACCCATTCAATTGTAAAAATGGAGAGTAACAAGAGCGATTTACTAACCACTAAACCTGTCTTAATGTTTACCTAATATCCCTACTATTTAAAAAAAAAAAATTATGTGTATCGAGTAGTTCTTAAAAAAAAAGATCTGATAAGGTCAACTCAATAAGAAGTGTATATGCTCCACTTGAGAGCGGACAAAGTATTTGTTTTTAAATAAATTAAAACATCGCCTGAATCATAGATTTATGATCGTGTAATATTTAACGGCAACATACCTACTACACTTATATGGATATTAAAATATCTGATTTAAAATTTAAAAAAAAAACAACAAATGATGTGAAAAGGTTTGAATATCTTTTAATTAACAGACAAATGAATAAATTTAAAAAATATAATTTGAGCTTGGCGAGGGGTCGGCAAACTGTAGCTCGCGAGCCGCATGCGGCTCTTCAGACGTCAATTCTTAAACTTATCACGTTTTTTACCCTAAAAATCCATATATTATCTATATTGCATATTTATGGCTCTCTGATACCTTCTCTATCATGTTTCCTTGACAACTTGGATCTTCTCACTTGAATGTTTGCCGACCCCTGGGTTCTCATGAAGTTCTCATAAAATACTTCCTTAGGAGAATTCAGTTATGGGATCCAATAAACCACAGAAGCGATTTTTTTTTGTTTGAGCTTACATTATGAATATCTCTGTGCTTGACACAACTTATGGGTTTGCTTCATACTTCGATATAAGTATTTTTAATGGCAGTAGTCTAAAAATAAAATTGTTCTGACATCTTGGAAAGATATAATACTATAATATGATTATACGTACTAGATTCTAGTAAATAGAAGACGCTAATATGATATTGGTAATTGGAAATATCACGTTGAATATGATATTTTTGAAGAACAGATTATCGATGTCTTATTTGCCCCTTATATCACAATTAAATTTGTCAAATAAGGCAAGATTATGTTATATTTCTAATCGATGGCTTCAGATGTTCAGAATCAAACCATCGTCATAGCAATATCTCCTTTTCAACATGAATAAAAACAAACATTTAGTTATAAACCAGTGGCGTTCATAAAACTTAAGTGCCATGCCTTAGAATTGAGCTGCCGCCACTGGCGAGTTGGTTGTCTGTAATTGACTACTTGCGTGTAAAAAAAATAAGGACCACTCGAGTTTATTTGTTTAGGGAACTATCGAAGCGTCTATTTGTTTGCATATTATCTACGGCAGCGATTTCCAACCTGGGAGGCGCGCGTCCAAGATATTTATTTACCCTTTAAAGCGTGTCCTTATTACTATATGAAATAAAGAATGGGGAGGTGCAGTAACATAAAGGTTGGAAACCACTGATTTAATGTGAAACTTATTTGATTTTTAGGTGCCAAGAACAATGCCAACCTAGAGCTGTGTGTATGGTCGGTAAAAAAATAATTTAAACACCTATTAAATGATATATTTAAAATAATTAAGCTACATACAAGGCTGAAGTACCTAAAAGCTTAAATTATATCACTCGTGTGTTTATACTTTTTACCAAAATATTATTTTAATGACCATTTCCGCTCCCAATTTGAAAAATATCGATATCCAATAAAACGAAAATTCGTACTTTTTTACTAAAATTAAATAAACGAATTTCCTAAAAAAGAAAGACATCGGTATTTTAGGTGTAGTAAATAGTCTTTTCTACTGCTTTTGATTATTCAATTTTATTCTGTTTTTTATCTACATTGTAAAAGTTATAAATTTATAATTTGTCAACATTTTGCAATGTTCATGTAAAATAAATAAAATATTCTGGCCCAAAAATGTTAGTATCATGCAGCGGCGCCACTTTTGACTTCAGCTATTTGTATACACGAAATATTAAAAAAGAGTCACAGTTGTTAGTTTTTCCCGACTGCGATAAAAACAGTCCGACTCCACGACTTCGACACAGCCCTGATTATTTTCGTTGAAAAAAACACAAATTGGTCGCGTCACGCGTTATTAGTTGTATCTAATTTCAGTTGTATGTCTGCGGCTCGAGTAATAAATATTAATAACGATTTAACCGTTAAAAACACTGGTTCCGTTCTACTTATCATGGCTTAGTTGTCTAATATTAAAAAATTATAATAATTTATTATATTTCTGTCACTTTTACAAATTTGTTTTATTTATAGAATCGTTATAGCGACAGATAGCGGTTTTTTTGTTTTCTATATTTGAATAACTTCTAACGTACAAACGTTCTACTTTCTAACGATTTCACAGAATTTGCGGATAAACGGTGAGGATAAGAACAGTAATCCACGCTATTGAACATAGAGTTCAATTGAGACTGGTACTACTGTCGAAGGCGTGAAATCTTATTTAAAATATTGATTGTTAGGCAAGAACTCAAAATCTCTTAATATCTCACAACTTAATATCACATTTAAGAACAATTCGTAATAAGAATTGAACACCAAAGAATAAGTATTTGAGAAGGGTTTGTTTTAATTGTATTGTTTTTCCATTCAAAATATTCAATCTTTTGATCATGTATTCAGTATTGGATGGGTGGGACTCAGCGGTGGTCTGCCAATATCTTAACAAGAGGCTCGGTAAATGTTATCCATGTCCAGGGCCGGCGCCACCATACAGGCGAAATAGGCAACCGCCTAGGGCGCAAACCATTAGGGGGCGCATAAATGAAATATTCAAATTATTTTTATATACTCTAATAATAAGGTTTATTTTATTTTTCGTTTGTATTTGTTGTAATTGTATATTGTTTTAAAAATAATTCGAAAAAGTGAGGTTGAGCGACTAAAAAACATTTCACGTAGAAAAACTTCTGTTGAGATACTTCCATTAGGAGACCATATGCTTCATATTGGGAGCGGATATGGATATATAAAAAAAATATGTCTATGGTTCCAAGCTATTTTTTTCATTATTTCGATAAGAAAATGAGATGATTTGTTAAAAAGGGGGCGTGCCAATAATCGTTGCCTAGGGCGCCAAATAACCTCGCTCCGACACTGTCCATGTCCGCTCCCTGTGTCGAGTATATGGCCTCCTAATGAAGGTATCTCAACGAAAGTTATTTTTCTACGAAAACTGCTTGTTACTTAGTCACTCTTCCTCTCTTTTCCAAAGAGAGTAGTAGGGATAAAATGATAAGCATAAGACAGGACTAGTGATTAACTAACAGTAGCGCCCAGTCGAATTGAAGAATCGGAAGAGTGGGAGGCAATCTTAAGACATCACAAACACCCATTCCTTCGAACAGAAAATAGATAAATCGATCGAAAAAATGTATTTTCGTACTGGGACTCAGGGACGGCCACAACGCTGAATGAAAAAATGAAACAACTAATTTTCAAAACTATCCATCTACAGAAATTGCAGCTTTTTTTTTTTTTTTAATTCCCTAGGGTACTCAACGTTGTACCCACCACCACCCGCTACGGCTTCACACTCTTTATATAGGGTGTATTCCGTAGCGTAACAACGTTAGTCGTGTTCAAAATATTGCCAGAAATGTCCCGAGAAGAAATTCCTCAAGACTTGGTTGCATGCACTACAGTGTGCAGAAATAAAAAGTTAATAATAAATGCATTTGAAAATGTTAGATTTTATCTATTTAAATCAACTCTTTTTCCAAAAGACGCGGAGAATTCATTAAATGCCCTATAATTGCAGTTATGTGATGATTTGATACAAGACTAATGGTTTTCTTATCTTAACAAAGAGCTCGCGCGAGCCCCCTCCATCCCATCCCTGGGTGGGAGTGAATAATGTCATTACACAAATTCTTACTAGCTTTCTGATACGGTCAAATGATAACTTACTATGTATATACGTAGCATTACTAATAATATACACTAGATCACAGTATTGCTGTAAGATACGAACAGACCATTACGGTGGAGCCCAATCCAACATATTCAATCATTTATCGTTATATCTATCAAAAAATAAGGACTGTATTAAATAATCCCGCATTCAAAGAAAATTCCGTCAAAAATAATAAATAACTTAACAGTTTTCAATAACATCAACCACTAAGGCAAAATTTTTTGCTCCCCCTAAATCTACCACGTAAAAAAGATTGTGTCTAATAAGAGGTTTTGTAATTTGAAATTATTTGAAAAATTCTTTATCTAAGAAGACACTATTTAAAAAAAAAAAAATTTGGTACTGAATATGCTGACTGCATAATTATATCGATCCGTTGAGAGTTCACGATGCCCATATCTTAATTATGTAATAACATCCGATTATGATAAAATGTTTAATTAATCTGAACATATATGAATATTTATAATCGCGTGCCAGATAACGAAACCTAATTAGTTGACGGTACTAATTCTTTCTGTTTTAATTATGATCCCATTCATTAAACGGAAATGAATGCATCGGCGTTCAAAGGGAACGAGAAAAAGAAGAAGAAGCCAAAGCGTTACCTGTTTAGGAAGGAGTGAATTGAGGTCGGCGTTTCAAAGAGGTGTTTGTAAAACTGTTGCCCGGAGGCGCCTAGTTTGTTTTTATTCGTTAAACGTTTTAGATGTCGGACATATTTGCGTAGAATAATACAAAAATCGTAGAAATTATACAAAAAAAATATTATCAAAACAATAATCGATGTTGATCTCTCTTAATACAGACATTTCCAAAAAAAGGGTATGGGTTAAGAACATTATAGTACATAGGTTCCCAACCTTTTTCGGGTGGCGACCCCTTTTTATAAAGCCATGTGACTAGGCGACCCCCCGAGGGATTTGAAATCCTAGATTTGCTATAATTTTTCGTTATTTTGTTGTTCAAATCCAAAATCGAAAAAGTTGGCGACCCCCCTGAAAACCCTTCGCGACCCCAGGTTGGGAACCCGTGATATAGTACAACCAAATAAATGCAATATTGATCAAGGATGCCATCTGCGGGGAATCCAGTTAGCTATCCAAACAATATAAGTCAGTGTCCGACCTCAGAACTTAACATGAATGAAATAAAACATTGAAATCATCACAAGTTCACAAGCATTCGACAACGAAATATTGATGTTGATGGACATTCATCTTTATACAAGGAATTGCAAATAAGGCTTGAGTAGCTCTAGAATGTTATATGTGTCAAATACCTATAACATGTTTGTACAGTTTTTGTCAAGGATGAAATACAATAAATCAAAAATTCGGACAAAGAAAACAGACTATATTAAAAGTGAATAAAAATTTGCATGTATACATACATTTGTATTTGTTTATCTTTGCATTTTAACAATAAAGAAACTAAATGCTTAATTAGTAAAAAACATTGTTTTGCGTGATATTTTTATTTTTAGGAACCAATTTATCAAATTGGATGAAAGTAAGGTTTTTTACGCATCAATTTTTAAAACCATTCTATCGCGTAAAAAAGGATAGTGTATTAAAAAAATCGTGAAGCTTTAAGAAAATTATTGTGTTATAAATAATAAGTGTAAAGTAACATGTTTTAATTCATTTTATATTAATAAATTTCATTTAATAATTTGGTTCGGCCCTTGCCTTTAAGACAAAATTATAATTTGGCCCCCGAACTAGAAAATGTTACACATGCCTGCCTTAAAAAAAATAACGAATCTGATTATTATTTAATTAATAGTAAAAACTGATCATTTGACTATATTTAACCAACTGACGAGATGAACATTCAAAACATGTGATAATTTGAGATTTCGACTGAAGGTGCTTGGTGGAATTTTAATATTAAATTTGAATCGTTCGAATTCAAAACATGTGACTTTGAAATCAATTTAGATACAATGTGATAATATTGGATCGCGAAACACTGACGTACGAATTTGTTTGTTGTTTATATTTGTTTGGTACTGTGCTAAAATATTTAAAGTGTCTAAATAGTCCTTTTCGTTGAAAAATATAAAAAGGTTCCGAGACTAAAATTAGTTGAGAAACTCTGTTCCATATGAAAAAGGCATAACAGTACGCGAACGCGACTCTGCAAGATCTATTTTTGGTATAATAGAAGGTGTAAATCTAAAGATGAAGTATGTCAAGAACTTGGCGTAACTATAGTATAATATAGGATTTCAACTGAAGGTGCTTGATGGAATTTCAGTATCAAATTTCCAAAGCCCGTTCCAACATTCCAAAATGCATTTTTTCAATAAATTATATTATTTAAGGATATGAATTCTTAATATTAATTAAAATTGATTAGCATCGTAGTAAGAAAAACACCATATTCCTTTGTTTTTATTTCCCAAAATCAGTACCAGTTTCACAAAGGAATATTTAAATAAGGAATATTTTCTTAATATAATGCCTTTTTACCAATTATTGACTGTGGACACCCTAAATGTGATTAGCATCGCTTATCTATATATATAAAACAAAGTCGGGTTATTTACACCACGTATATCTCGAGAATTAGACCACGGATTTCAATGATCTTTGCTTTATAAAATTCGTATGCGGCTAGAATAGCAGAATAAGCATTAAAACATCGGAAAAATATCACGAAAA
Organism: Himalopsyche anomala; assembly: GCA_031772345.1. Taxonomy (NCBI): domain Eukaryota; kingdom Metazoa; phylum Arthropoda; class Insecta; order Trichoptera; family Rhyacophilidae; genus Himalopsyche; species Himalopsyche anomala. Next base: position 436,093 of record CM062835.1, on the reverse strand, counting down.
AGAAATTATAAAGAAAATAAATGTCTCAGTACAATACGCTTTTTTAAATTTTTCGAATCGAACGCGGAACATGACGTATGCAGTTTATGCTTAATACACTAGGTGGCGTTGGTTGTAAAATTCATTTGTTTCATACTTTGAATTAGAGATGTACCGACGAACTTGGACGAACGTGTCAGAATTTCGAAACTAAATCTTCAATATCCATTTAAAAAAAAAACTTTTAGGAATTTATGTTTCATGTTCATCACCGTCGCTAAAATATATACTGAAATGTGAAAAGACGAATGAAAGTACATAAAATCAGAAAGTATGTAAAAAAAAATCAGTATACTTTTCATGTATATTATATTGTTATTGAATACTATCAAATCATTATTTTATTTTTGATCCCCATCTACAGTCAATCCTGTTTTTATGCAATTTCAAAGTAATGCGGTTTTTTAGAAATGCATTTTTTTAAATGTACCATATTTTACGATATATAAAAATGTTAAATATTACATTGAGAGCATATATCGTTGTATTTTGGATAGAATAGAGAGAATCTTAAACACAACCGACATTTGAAAAAAAATACGATTTCGGACTGTTTAAATCATGTTGCACCTGCCATCGCTGAATTAAGGCCACCTACTTAGGTGTGTTACAGTCGATAAAACCATTGAAACATCGGTAATATCAGCTGAAATGATTACTTTAGCACACGAGCTTGGTGAAGAAAGGCTTGATACCTTTAGCGAAAATTATATCGACGAATTACTTACAGATAAAGCTATAAGTGACAAAGATGTCAATAATTTAAATTTAATTATTGACAAAAAACCAGAAAACAATGACGAACTGAAAGAAATTCTGCGATCATTCACTGCGAAAATAATTGAAGAAGGTCTCCGACTTTTCAGTAAATTAGAAGATCATTTCTTTCTAAATGATTCAAATTCTGATAGCGCATTCAAGTTTCAACGATAACTTTAAAAAAATTATATATGGGTATAACCAGTGCTTTTTTTTGTTGGTGCCGGAACGCACTTTTTTCGAGCATTTTCTAAGAAGGTATATTATTTATTATATATTCGAATATCATTTTGATAGAATTAATGACGGCTTTTCATATAATGCTTAGAAAATAAAACAAAATATACATATTTAAAAATAGAAAAAATAAAATTAAACATTTATTAAAATTTCGAGAAAAAAAGGTGCCGGAACGCCGTTCCGCCGCGTTACAGGGTAAAAAAATCCCTGGGTATAACAAACTGCATAACCAATTAATTATCGAAAAAGAAAATCTGAACAAACTCTGATCACTTATTTTTATTGTTAGAAAACAACCATACCATGTGTGGAACATTAAACAAAAAAATAATATTTTTTTTTCTAATGTAAGATAATCTCATAAATATAATATTGAAGATTTGGAAAATGTTGCGTTTTTTGTTATATTGAGAATTTATATCATTTCGTAATATAAAAATATGAAAATTTAGAATGAACTTTCGTAAAATTATAAAAAATTATTATTTGAATAATTTTAAAAAGATCCCTGTCACTATGTTGGTGACATGCATTGAGAACAAATTTATCCTAGACCAACACATTCCTTAGCAACGGCCTTTGTTTGACAGTTACTGTCAAACAAAGTAGTCGTTTGTCAACATTGTGAAGATGTAATTTTATTATTTAAAATACAGTGAAATAAAGAGGTACTAGCTATGCCAAGTACTTCTAAACCAATTCGTAAAAGTGCTCGGAATGGTTTTCTAAGAGTCTTAGTTCTGTGAACATGAAAAATCTGAAAAAAAAACCAATAATTCCCTTTGGGTCGACATCATTGAATCACTTCGAACTGTCAATGGCGTAGTATGCCCAACATTTTGTGCTGCATGTCAATAGCTCAATTTGCTTAAAAACTTTACTCATTGGGACATGACAATCGCTGAAGCAATTGTTTCTGCATCTCCAAGTCAGATACGCACATTATTTGCTATCATTATTTTGATATGCTTCCCATTGAATCTACGAGAACTGTGAAACAAGTACAAGAATGACATGTCCGAATACACTTTACACCAAATTCGCGTCAGTTCAGGGAATCCCGATCTCGAGGTGAATGAGGAGACACATAACCAGGCCTTGCTTTTGATTGAAGACATGTGTTACCTCATGCGCTGCATGATGCGTTGCCAGATCAAAGAATGAACGACGCTTTCAATCGAGAATCGGAACGTAAACGTAAATATGATCGAGAAGCATCGAACCAATCACTTCGAACGAATGTACCTTTGTTGAACCCCCAACAGAAAGTGTACGATACTTTAATGAAGGCAATTGATGAGGGGAATGGCGGCTTATTTTTCCTCCGCATTGGAAGCACTCAACTGAACTATGAAAGATCAGCGCAATGACTCAAAATGTTTTGGAGGCGCAATGATTCTACTATCTGGCGATTTTCGCCAAATACTACCAGTCATTTCAAGATCGACCGATGCCGATGAAATAAACGCTTTCCTTAAAACATCGACTCTGTGGCGCTATGTGAAGAAACTTCAGCTAACGACAAACATGCGAGTTGTATTTCTAAACGACCATCTGCCGCAGATTTCTCCAAGCATTTGCTGACTATCTGTAACGGCCGTGTTCCTGTTGACGAATCGAACGGATAGATTTCGATTCCACCGAATTTTTGCAATTTCGTCTCAACGAAGGACGGCTTCATCAACAAAATGTTCCCAAACACCTAATCACAAAAATCGCAATTGGTCGAGTGAACGAGCAATTCTTGGGGCTAAGAAAAAACATATGGATCATTTAAACTTCACAATTCAAAATCAAATCGTTGATCTACTGCATTACTTTAAATCTATCGACTGTGCCACGTGAATAACGTCAATGTAATTTAAATACTTTTCATTTTGAATTTTGAACAATTATTGAACTTAATTCATTTTGAGTATTCATTCAACTGAATTTAATT
>CM062835.1:315193-433016 GCA_031772345.1 Himalopsyche anomala | reverse complement strand
AACTCTACACAAACATCTTCGTGCATGATATTATTCATGCTCAAGTTTTTGATGTGATTATAATATTATATCATATTATTTCGGTTCAATGAAGGCACAACGTGATTTATAACATTTTTTAGCCAACCGTGTCTATTCACAATAATATGTTTCGTATACAATTATCTACAATTATTAAGAGCATATCAACGGAATTTGTCTTTACGAAAATATTAACTCGATGAGAATATGACTTAACAAACACCAAGAACTCGAATTTATTAACTGAAGTTTTTATGCGGGAACTAGCTTGTTACTCGACTTGCAAACCTATCTTTTTCAAAGAGAGTACATAATATAGATACCTAGGTCTAAGACAGGGTGAATGGTTTGCTTAATTCTTAGACACGGAAAAGGGAGGGGATTTTAGACTTTACAGACATTCATTCTTAAAAAAATAACTTTCCGGAATCAAACCCGTGAACACTGCAACCAAAGCCAACGACGTTGACCACTCAGCGAAAAGACATTCAGCAATTTAATTAGCAACACCACAGTTAAAGAATACTTGTGTGATTACAATAATTAGACTTTTTTCAGCATCTCCATTGCAGCGGTGGGCTGCCAATATCTTAACAAGGGGCTCGGTAAATCGTTTTTTTTATTTTTATTTATCCCTGTCCGCTCCCAATGTCGATCATATGGCCTCCTAATGAAGGTATCTAAACAAAAGTTTTTTTCAAAGGATCGGAAGAGTAGGGGGGGAATTTTTAGACATCACAAACACCCATACCTTTGAACAGAAAATCGATCGAAAAGATGCTGCTTCGTACTGGGACTCGAACCTATGAGGCCTGGCACGAAAGCCCACAATGCTGAATGAAAAAATTAAGGGGTAACTAATTCTTGTTTCATAATAAAAATTTAACCATCCTCATAAATTGCAGTTATATTTTGATTTGATCTAAAACGAATGATTTTCTTATTTTAACAAGGGGCTCGCCAGCCGCGCCAAAATTTAACAAGGGGCTCGTGCGAGCCCCCCCCCCCCCCCCCGAGCCCCCTCCAGCCCACCCCTGCTCCATTGTAATTAAAAACATTGGATTCCTGATTAAAATTAAATTGTTAAAGGTAAGAACTAATAAGATCAATTCGAATATTTCTCGTACTATACGAGTATACATACGTACGTACGTATTTACTGAATATTCTAACTGTAATTATCAATTCCACACGATACGCAGTCCGTTAAATAATATCCAAACATAATGGCCGCATTCTGGAATATTAATAAAATTATAATATTTTTACGACATAATACGTACATATTGCGGAAGAATGATCTTCATTATTCAGAGGTGTCAAACGTTTGTGAGGTTTGGAGCTTAATTTTATTTATGAAGATCGATTCGTTTTCTGGCCCTCCCCACGAAGCGATTAAACACCCACACGCGACGGTGAGAACCTTCATTCTCAGTTAGAGATCTAGGAAAATATGGTAGCTACGTAACCAGATAACAAGATGTAGTGTTTCGTTGATCGAGATTAATTTTAACAAATGCGTTAAACGCGAATGTACTTATTCTACTGTAAAGACAAAATAGTTCACTTGATACATTTTTGCAGAAATAAATTGCACGTGAGTACATACATACATTTTTTTTTAAACCATGTCCGCTCCCAATGTGGAGCATATGGACTCCTAATGGAGTTTATCTCAACAGATGTGTTTCTACGAGAACTGCTTGTTACTCAGTTGCTCAACCTCTCTTTTTCCAAAGAGAGTAGGAATATAAGGATAGGGCTAGGACAGGACTAGTGGTTAGCTAATCGCTCGCGATACGCCCCGTTCATAGGATAGGATGGGTGGGAGGGGAGAATTCAAGACATTACATACATCTATGCCTTCGAACAGAAATTCATAAATCGATTGAAAAATCAATTTATAAAACTGTCCGTACCGGGATTTGAACCCGGGACCTCCATAACCGAAGCCAATGACGTTGACCACTCGACCACACAGGCGGCTATTACCTACATATTACATATTACCTACATATTTCATTTTGGGATTATTTATTATTCCTCTGATTATTGTATTTAGTGGCGTAGCAAGAATTGGGGGGGGGAGAGAAGCGGTCCGCTCCGGGCGGGAATTTTCATGTAGCTTATAGAATTTTTAGGACTTAATAAAAACTGTTTTGTTTATGTTCAATGCACGCTTCACTCCCTTCACTATGCTTGCTTTAGTCTTATTTGTGCTTTGCGACTCTTCCATAAAGTATGCGTTTTTGAAGGAAAACATTCGTTTATATTTTATATAAATTTTTGATAATAAATAAAATATCGTTTTTTTTAAATTTAAAACGCAAACTTAATAAAAACAGACCATTGACAAATAGATATTTGAGATATTATAAAAACATGTGGCTTGATTCTTCAGTTACAAAATAACAATAGCGTTAGTAAATAATAAAAAAAAACATATTGCATTTTGGTGAGAAATTGTATTTATGTGAATACTTATTTACATGACTGGGCTCAATATTTTAATTAATGGTTATAAAAATACCCTCTTTTCAACACATTTTTTTAATACGGAGGGTGATTGGCCCGGACTACAAAACCTTTTGCTACGCCACTGATTGTATTGAAACAAATCTTCAGCTAATATTTATTGTTCAATTGTGTGTAAAATTCGTTTACTTTTACCAAATGGGTGTGGATTGGATTTGGAATCGATATATTGAATATTGTCCATCAACACAGTACTTATTTATTAGATATTATTTTGATAAGTGTATCTAAAATATTGCAAGAAAAGAGAATTTTGCTAAGAGATCGACCGGTTGGATACCCATGTTCCTAACTGATACAGATAATCCCAGCTCAAGGCAAAGGAAGCACTCGCCCGCCTTGGCCAAAGGCTGTGTCCTGTCAGGAGAGATTTATTGTCACATCGTTATGATTGTAAATGGCTATGCACCCCCTATACATATAATGTTTATGAAAATAAATATCGATTACTAGGTATAATGATGCATTGGGTAGGATCAAAATAACAAGAAAAAGGATTCCTTATCTTAAACCATCTGATAGATTTAAACATAACTTTATGCTAAATTAAACACTCTTCTGTAGCGATACAATTCATTGAATGACATTTTTGTCATATTGCATACTTTTCCTGATTTTTTGTTTTGTTTTACGAGCAGTAGTCAAAAAACTCATAACATCTATTATCGTAGTTTGACTTCCATATTTTGATCAAGGTCTTGTCTTCGTTTGCAAGATTTTGAAGAATTTCAGCTCGGTATTATCGTTTCGCTGGTGAAGTAGGTATCTTCTTGACAAAGAGAAAAAAAATAATGAAATATTGTTTTTTGTTTCCAATATTATGCTTTCATTTAGATGAAACGGAGTGTTGTTAGTAAAGCAAACTGCTTTCTGTTGCAACTATGTGATTCGAACGAAACATCGTCACACATAGATATTATCGGTATTTTGCCTATTAACAATATTTTATATTCAAGTGTGCCTATACAAGACACACAATATTTTAATAAATAGTAAAAAAAATAGTTTTATACTAAAAATATAAGGATATCTTGTAATGAGCAAACGACCATAATACAAAACTACATATCTAACTTTCCATGATACACGCTCATTCTTCCTTAGGCAAAAGTATGTTTTGTACATTCTAGGTTTATCAGTAAAATTGTATTAGCTTGTAGTTTAATTTTAAAGTATTTATATATACCTAATTATTTTCATGTGATCATTTTATTGAGAAAAAAAATGCTTAAGCTACCTTCAACGCGTTTTCCCTGTCAATAATAAAAAACTTAACGGTTTAAAAAAAATATTGTGTCGGTCTCTATATAACAATTCGCATGAATAGAATTTTAACCACAGCTCTTAGAAATTAAAGCACATTTTTTGGAATTATAAATGAAATTTAAGATTTTAATATCTTTAGAAATTTTCAAAGAAACACTTTGCATGACAATTTGTTATTAACAACTGCGGTTCCAATTGAAAGCAGTGAATATGAAAAGTTAAACATATATTTTTATTATGCTCTCATATAATGACTTGGGCATATTTTCTTTAAATTTACAGAGAAAATATCTTCATTCATAAACCTGTATCAAGAGAAAATCGTAATAAGGTGATGGAAGTAGTGTGCTGTCAAGCTTAAAACGGCGTTGTCAAGTCGCTCTCTGTGCATTCAATTATATATCTATCTCACTCTGTTCACTGGCGATGGTATCGCACGCCTCACTCACTCCTATTCCTCCTCCCGAACTCGCGCTCGATAGGAACGGCAACGCCGCGATTCGTTCCTCCGCGTTCTGTTTCGCGAGAGGATGGCTGCACAGACTGGGAAATTGTTATTATTGCAGCGTTTGTTGCATTCCAACAAAGAATATTTTACATTCGCGGTGTTTTATTCAACTCTGTGAAATCAATTTCCTATACTGGCTGCATTATTCTCAAAGATTTATTTCCCGCTAAAACTTAACCAGGAATATGGACTTTGACTTCTTATTACGCATAATCGATTCATCGAAAAGCTGCCGTGGGTTTCTGGATATTTACGTATTGAATGCAAAAATGTAACGATGTTTCGTTCGAATCAAATGTTTTCCAAAGAAAGAAGTTTTATAATACTAATAAAACAACACTAGTTGCCATCTAAATCGAAGCATACTATTAGAAACAAACATTTGCAATATGTATTTCATTCTTTTTTTTTGTTTATAAGTTATTATTTACTTTTTCATCTTGCAAACAAAGTTAAAAACTTGATAAAAAAATATGCAGGAGTAGCACAATCTTTACATACATAGGTATAGGACCTAAACTAAAGGTGGTTATAAAATAAAGCCAGTGTAACAAATGTCGCAAATGATTTTCATCTAGTCGTGGAAAGTTATTAAATGTATTCAAATCAGGGCTGTGGAGTCGCGTGAAAAAAGACGACTCGGGCTCCGACTACAACTTAAAATAATTGACGACCCCGACTCCGACTCCAGCTTTAAAATAATTAACGACTCCGACTCCGAGGAAATTTTTCAATAATTTCATTTTAACTTATATATATGTATACCATCAGATCATCTTTAGTCAGACAAACATGAAATGTTAACACTTTTGACTATTTTGTTTAAATACACATCATTAAATATATTTTTCAAAAAAAAATCGAGCCGCTCATTTTTCACGACTCCGACTCCGGCCAAAATACCGCAACTCTGCGACTCCGACTCCGACTCCACAGCCCTGATTCAAATGAACCTAATGCAAGTGAAATATCTAAAATAGGTATGTAATATACATGCCATGTACCTACTAGGTTTTTTTTTGTGTTATTTGAAAACTATTTGAAAATAACTAATAAAAAAATATGTACTAATTTAGTATGCGATTCAGAGTTTAAATACAAACATTAGTGATACCACTATCGTATCTACTACATAATTTCTTTCATCCTTTTGGGTTTGTCACTACTTTCAATCTAATGCGACAATGGATACCCACAGTTTCGTTTCTGTAAATGCAAAGGGGCAACATTTTTATCATATAAATAATATTAATTAAGAAAAAGTCCTAGTGCCCTCAAACCCCATTAATAGTTATGATACCCCATGCTATTTCAAGCGCATGGATTGATGTACGTATTATGGAAATCACATTTTTTAATATAAACAACACTGCAATGGCAAATGATATGTGGGCAAGCGATACCGCAGGAAACAAAGGTCACGACCGGGTTGATCCTCGGCATTAGTATAAGATGGCAGACATGCACTCGCTTATTCAAAATAAACGTACAATAATAAATTATCCGCGGGAAAATAACACCATGGTGCTTTCTAATCCGTCTGGTGCAGCAGAATCGTGAAGGTCGCCCGAGAAAGTCGACAGTTTTCGTCGTCGTGGAAATGAGATTGCGTTGCTAATCGCCTCCCGAAATGGTGCCAGCGAAGGTCAAAAAACCAGCGTTTGGTAACACTTCGGAAACGAGTGTCGTTGAAATGGCAACCATGATGAATTATGAGTTTATCGTCACGCCGTAATTTTTCGAGTCGCTAGACGACTTGTGTTTTATAATAATATCGGTGCATTGTTTCCATTTCGAGGGTTTCGGGGTCTGTGGTCAAGAGGCCGATGTCGCTGGCTTCGGTAGCGGAGGTCACGGGTTCGCATCTAGGTATTAATTATATATTTTCTGATATATGTATTTTACAGTAAACACTCAAATCGAATAGAGTATAATATCCTATTCAGTAGTGGACTAATTATACCAGGATCGAGAAGAGTATCTGAGTCAAAATGCACAGCAAAAATATTTTTTAAATAAACCTGAATAGGTTGTAATATTTAACGCGTCTTAAAGTATCGTGAAAGTGAAGTAACCTCAGTTGATACAAATTGGAATAGTGTTATCTCCGTAAAATAAAAATATGCAAAACACTAAATAAAGACGTGATTGTACTTTCAGTCTGAGTCCAAGAAAAAGTTTTACCATATTATTAGTTGGCTCACTTCACCTCTTGAGGGTTTATATAGTTTCCATTTTAACCATTCTTTGATAAATTTTATACATATTTTTTAGTGGTTCGAAGCATTTTAATGATAGCCAATTTAGTGTCACTTTTTTGTACCTTTATTTATAAATTCCTTTCATTAGCAATTGTTTGTTACAATCTAATAATTGTATTTTATTTTGTTTTGTATAAATAGCTATGTAAAATTTTATTATATTATCTGTTGATAATGCTCGTCATTTGCGAGACCGGTCCTGACCATTGTAAATAAAGTGGAATTAACACAAATGAGTATTTTATTATTTGAAATTATACTGACTGTTAATCTTTATATCTTTTTTATCTTGCTTTATGTGTACCCTAGGTGGTTTCAATTCGAAACATTAACGTTACTAAAAAAAAGAATATTAATTCGAATAATTAAGACCGGACTTTATGCCGGGTAAAAATCTTCCTTTTTCTAAAAAGCTTCCGAATGTTGCAAATGTCGATAAAAATTCGGAGGTTTGAAAACGACAAGCGTATTATAACAAACACCTTCATTCAGTCACTTTAGATTATGGGAATCAGAAAATTATTAACATTATCATTAACGCTATAAAATGTAGTACCTTACTTTAATGTGATTTGAATAATAATTAATCGTATGAAAGTATCGCATTATTCCAAAAGTGGGACAACATCCCACATGAATGGCAACTCTGTTGAAGAAACCACTGATCTACAACAGCAATCAGCATTAACGGTCTAATTAAAATAACTGCAACTGGCTTCATACAATTTATCAGCTTATCACCACTCGCGTCCTAAATACCATCGCAAATTTAGCTGAACGAAATATAGCGACCAGGGCCTCCAATCCCGGGATCCCGTCCAACTCTGTGATCCCGAAATCCCGGGATTGAGAAAATCAAAGAAAGTTTACAGGGCAAAAAAAAATAGGTCTCACGTCGTTTCGTTTGGGGGAATCTCCAAATGTTTCAGCAAAAATCCCAGAATTTCAAAATCGCCGAGCAAAAGTTTCTCAATACTGATCCCAATTTATACACGATTTTATGTTGAAAGTTCAATCCCGTGATTCCGGAACCCCGGAATTGAAAAAATTGTCAATCCCGATCGGGGATGTCCCGTGGGCATAGGCGAGTAGGCATTTGGCTAGGGGCGGCAAGTCCTAGGAACGGCAAATGATTTGTTTTTGATTAAAAAAAAAATGCCGAAAAATATATTTTCAATGGCCATAATATTATGACTGATGGGCGTAAAGTACTTAGCTTTGTTGCAAAAATCTTTTTTAAATTTGTCATTTACCGATGCAGCTTTTACGTAAAGTTTTTGAGTACTTAGATGAGTGGAGGATTCAAATTTTTATATTTGTACATGTATTCCTAGAATAATAGGAAAATATAGGAAATTATGAAAAAATGTCACTTATACTCTTATGGCCTAAGCAAGGCGTGGAGAACCTGCGGCATTTTGGCTACTCTGGTGCGGCCTTCTGGCCAATTCTGTTATTCTGTAAATTTATGTAAATTCGTAAATTTTTGACATATTCTGACCGTAAATTCCTGTTTCCGGACAAAGATTCCTTTGTCAATGTTTACTGCGGCCTTATGTCGAATCAGAAAAATGAATGGGGCCTTTAGATAATAAAAGGTTCCCCACCCATGACCCAAGCAATTCATATGTAATTTCAAAAAAATAAATTCGAAAATTGAGGGCGATAGAGCACTTACCCTAGGAAAGTTACTGATCCCGATATCCCGGGATCACAAAATGGGTCCGGGATTGGATGACCTAATAGCGACCGAAGACTTCTATACAATTTTCTGATACAAGTAGGTTCATAACAAGCCTAAATGAATAATGCGATGATTCTTTGTTTATGAAGAGCAATTTAATGCATGCGTCTAAGTAGGTATAGCACCTTCAGTGAACGACTGTCGTAAGTCAGTTTATCAAACATTTTTTTGTATCAATTCCACATTTACTTACTTGGACTAAGACCGTTTTTGCTCATAACAAGGGTGTAAAAAATGGTATTATAAATACTAAGAGAATTTATTGACTGATAGCTATGTACCTATATAAAATCTAAATCGTTCAAATTTTGTGCATGTTTATAGGTTTTGTGATGAACGCCACGGGATTTTTCTTTCAGCATCTTCAGGAATTTAAGTTCACGGATGAATTTAAGCTGACAGATAGTAAAATGTTTTTTTATCGTATACTAGCCGGTTCCCGGCAAGTGTTGCAATGCCACTCAAAGAAAGAGTTTGTGTTTTTATTGTGTTTATTGAAGTGTATTTTTTCTTTTTGTCTGTTTGACTTTTGAAGTTTGCTGCCGATTGTATATGGTACGACAAACGCGCCAGTTAATTAATTAAATTAATTGTACTATAAACTTCGCGGAATGGCAAGCATACGTTGTCAAAATGAACTATATGGCAGACAAACAAACATTGATTTTTATATATAAGATCTACTGTAAGTTAATTTTACTATACATATAACCTTCCGTAAGTGCAAGCAAAAAGTTTGCCAAAGTTGTATTGCAATCGAATGAGCGGTGAGGTAACGCATAAAATAAGTAAAAACAAAGATTCATTTTTATATATTAGAAAATAAGTATATTGACCCGTAATCGGCAGAAAAACGCAAGCAACAATTCAAAAAAATTACAGGAATGGTCAGGTTTTAATTATAACAAAAGGTTTTAATAACTTCTTCTCGTAATAAGTTCGCAAAGGTAATTCCTTAAATGCGGTTAGTAATATTCGGTCAATTAAAGTTTCTTTTTACGAGTTTATTACGAGAGTAAGTTAAAAAAACAACCTTCTTCTGTCTAATTTATAAACTGTCGTTTACGATTTTCTGCCGATTAAGGGTCGATATTTTAAAGAATAATTCTTTGAAAATATCAGCCTGAAGCCCTATTCTCTTCTTTGCTACGCCTATGGCGGTACGATACACGTATAAACATTAATTTATTTCAATTTATATTTCAGAAAACCTTATAAGTCTTAAGTTATACATTCAATGTAAAAATATTTTTTCAATACAACCAATGAAACTTTTGAGTCCTTCTTCCCGGAAGTATGCATTGATGGACATCTATCTATATTAGCTACGTTAACGTGGCAGGACATGGACTTGGAGAAAGCAAAGAGATTGACGGGTGACAAAGAATCTTAGAGAAATCGAGTAATTCATCTAATATGTTACAGTTTATGATCAAAGAAGACAAATTTAATACGAATGTTATCAACAAGCAGAACAATTTAAACATATGTATACGGCAGGTTTTGATTGAAATAACTTACAATAAGTCCATTTTAAGGTAAATATTATAAACAGTAGCATTAAAACAAACACAATATTCTTTTTTACTTATTTTCACTTGTATTTACCAACATAGTTGATAATGGCGAGCATTATCAACTGAATCCTTTCCACCAAGTATTGACAGTGAACAACATTCAATTGATAAATAGTAGCATTGTATAATTTCACGAAGATATTTAATACGATTCCACGAAAATAAACATAACCACATTAAGTTAGCGTCAATGACGCTGGACAGGACATGCTGTTATCTGTATTATCTTTCGCATGGAAGATAACAATTGCACAAATTAAATTTAGTCATGCAGTGACAATCTAAATTTGTTATATAAAATCACGCTCGAATTAAAAAAAACGATGTTAAATATATACATATGTAGATAGATAGACACAAACAAAAATACTGTGTGCTTAATTTATTCCTTGTTATTTTTTGTCATGTTCTATGTTGTCGACGAACCAATGTGATGAATATGTGTCCTTTACTAAAAGAAACAACGATATGACGTAAAAACTAGTCCACGCCATAACAGGAATGGCAATTTGGCCAGCCTTCAGTGCGAAGGATACCGCATTAATAATTGAGGTAATAAAATCCAGTCTTCTTATGGTATTGGTTGTCGGAACCATAACTTCTCACGCTGCGTCAAGTATCTGATGGCATACAAATGTACTATCTTTGAAATATGACTCTTTCTTTTCTTATTTTTTATGAATAATGGAATTTTAGCAGACTTCACGACCTATTCTGCATTGCATACTTTATCTGAAGTAGGGCTTATACAAAAACCGACTTTTCAAATATCCGGTTTTCAAATAATTACAATATTTCCTATAACTCGGCTTCAATTAATTTTCGAAAATTGATAAAAAATAGATTAGTTGAAATAAAATAACGAAGGCTTGATTTTTTAAAAAAAATAAATACGTGTATTAAGTATGCCTAAGCAGCAATACTTCAGTTTACTACAATTTTATTCGTTATTTCTCGTCATTAATTCAAAAAAATAAAAATCTATGCGTTCATTGATGTACTCACTATTAAACTTTATATAATATGTATCATCTCGTTTTATTGATTGTATCCATGGTGGCTTAATGTAAAAATTATTATTTATAATTAAATAATATTGACTTCATTATTTGAAACCGGGTTACCAAATTGAAAAAAACGGAATTCTGAATGTCGCAAATTTAATTTAAAAAACCGGTTTTTCAAAATCGACCAGCCCTAATTTGAAGACCTACGAGTCAACTGAACTGTTAGCAAAACTACATATTTATCAACCGTTTAAGCGAAGCTAACAATAGCTAAATTTGCATAATAAAAAGATACCGAGAGCAAAATAATTTTTACAAAAAATAGCAGTAGAAATAATAGGATACGCTAAAATTGAGCCGAGTGAATAGCATTTACCTACAAAATAACTGAATTTTTCAAAAATTAAAATCCCTTTTAATACTTTATAAGGATTCAGACACTAATTAAGAGGGTTATTTGATACTCAACGTGATTTTTGCATTTAGTTTTTACGGTCGGTAGAAAAAAGCATTATATTCATCGTTTTTGTTTATATTTGATCGATCAAACATCAACGATTAACAGAATTGACTTTTTTATGTCTGATTAACCATGTCTACTCCCTATACTTACATATTACAGTGGTAATGAGATAAAAACTATGCTACTTAACAAGTTTAGCTATAACAATCAAACTATATTACTCCCTGTCTAGACCCTAATAAATTTGACAATATCACTGCTGGAACCTATTGTAACGAGTCGGCGCGTCGATCCGGTCCAATAGGAGCCCTAGTTAATGAATGAAATAAAACAAAATGTAACTGCATAAAAACAACTAATAAACACGTATAATTAGGCCACCTTAGATAATTGTGAGGATAAAACAGAAATCACTCAACCTTTAATACCCGCGAGTAAAAAAAAACCGGCGCCTCAAGACTGTTGTCGGCCTTTTAAGTATGCACTAAATGCAAATTGCAGTGTTTATCAAAAGAAGAAGGAAAAACGTTAAAAATAACGAGAAGTAATTGAGCGCCCCTTATAGTTAACTGTCTTGTTAAAATTCTTTTACTAGTTAGAAATCGTGAATTTAGCAAGATAGCTCTCTTGATTTTAAAACATTCATACATACAGGATACAGCAGCAGTGGGCTGCCAATACATTAACAAGGTGCTCGCTTAATATCCAAGCATTTCTCTGTGTTCCGAGGAAGTGAATTATTAAACACTCCTAAGCAATTATATGGAATACATCATCAAGCAATCGATTGCTACATTTAATACATTTCAAATTTGGGAATTTTGGGATTTCAAAACAGGGAATTGAATCATTCCATTCAACTCGATGTGCAAATTATACAAATCAAAAATTACTGCTTAAAAAAGTTTAATTCAAAACATTTATATACCTATAAAACATTCAAGAAGTCTGAGAGGGCAAAACCCTATTATATCGACTGCGGAAAGGAAAAAGAACGTAACCCACAGTTTTTTCAAAACAGCTTTTTTTCGATAATCACAATGTATCCAACTTGATACACGTCCATCAAAAGGATGTAAGCTACAAATGCTGAATTAGTATCTAAATTTAGCTTTTAAGTTTGAAAAAAGATGGGCTTTTAAAAATTGAAATCAAGAAAAAAGACTGAAAAAAAGGTTTTTCCAAGACAATTTCTTCAATAAGTCAATTAATCACCAGTTTAGAAGTCTCAGTGCACTTTAAGTTCGTGTTTATTTCATGATTTGCATACGGCCGAAAATCATCAAAACACGTTTTTTGTGCCTCCTGTAAAAGTTGCTATGTGTGGGTTACGTCCCTTCCTTTCCACAGTCGATATTATTAGATACGATTCACCTAAAAAAATATTGGAGATAATTTAGCAGCACCATTACAAATATTTGTTTGATAATAATAACTGACTATTTTCTATAAATGGGTTAAAATTCATAAATAACTTTAGGTGCATACTTAAAAGGGATATGTAAGTATAACATGTTTAGATAATGCCGCAACTTCAAAATGTACATTATTTTGTAAATAAAGGCACTTGGTGACCTCAAAGGAAGCAGGTTACACATTAGTTGAATTTTACGGTGGTAGTAAACAGCAGGTAAGTTATGTATCAATATCTTATAACATTATCACCATTCTGAATCATGGTGAAAATGCTGGTGTGCAGGTCACTGGTCGTGCTAATCAACAAAACTTATAATATTATGTGAATATCAAATAAGCATCCATATAAGATCATTAAATCCACAAAAAAATACAATTTTCATGCGATTTATACCATAAATGTAAATTTTAATACACGTTAAAAACAATTTTTAACGTGTATTAAAGTAAAATTACATTCTTATATATTGTTAAGGGGCGTAAAAATCTGGAATGCGATTTCGATTTGCAAAAAACGATAAAAAATCGACTAGTTTATTGTTTATGACAAATAATTAATTATTTTTTACTAGCAGACATTTGTTTTTGGCGACGCTTCAAAATTTGGTGAAAATGTGACAGCATTATGATTGAATTTGTAAAACACATAGCCACCTCCTTATTAGGGTGATGCTTCTCAATGTACGATGCAACAGTTTCCCAAGTTTTCAGCATTTCTCTTATTGCGCCAGAAGATTATTGCTCTGCTACTTCCTCCTCCTCCACTAACAAACTCCCCTCCATAACTACTTGCTGTGAAAAACATTCCACAAGCACATCAATATCGTTATTATCCACCTCCAGTCCCATGATATTGGCCCAAGATACAATCTCGTTAACTGTAGACTCCACAGGTACTGTTTGAAACCCTTCAAAATCACATTCGACAACGCTCCTTGGCAAAGCTTTTTCCAAGCTGAAGTGAGGGTTCTCTTGGTAACCTCTTTCCACGCCTTGTCTTGAGGCAAGTAGCGATGTGAAAGTGATTTTTCCAAAACTCTGCGTCACTCGTTATACGAAATGTCGCTCGTTAAGGGAGCATTTATGTTACAATCTTTGTACTTTGTGTTTTGCTCGTTATGCGAATTGTTCGTTATGAGAGGTTCCACTGTATAACAGCAATACACCGTATCCAAATATATACTTTTATAAGTGGGTTTCGATACATTTTTGTTAACCGAGCGATATTATATATTAGTTACTTACCAGAAATGGATGCATTCATTAAAAATGAAATGACAGGGGATTCTAAAACCAATCGTACCAGAAACAGCAATATGTAAGTTGTAACGCAAAAGTATATTTTTGAAAGTGGGTTCCGACACATTGCTGTGTATATTAGTTACTTACCATAAATGCAAATTATTATCACCCTCCTCCGAAAAGCCGTAAAAAAGTTAAGTAACTTAATTAAAAAGTTGTAGAACTTATAATAAAAGAATAATGCTTGGGAAATTGAAAAAAAGACTATTTCACGTTTTCTTTTGTGTAATATTCCGTTTTAATTTAAAAAAAATATTTGACATTACGGCTTATGCCAGCGATTTCCATCCCGGGAGGCGTGGACTATTCCAAAAGGAGGCGCGAACAGTCCAAAATGTATATTTACCCTTTAAAATGTGTCTTTATTACTATATGATATAAAGGATGGGGAGGCGCGAAGATATTTTTGTCTTACACACACACGAGGCACAGTAACATAAAGGTTGGAAACCACTGGTTTATGCCAATGCGTTTTTTAATTTTTTTTTTAAATTACGTACTTCATTTCAAGAAATAAATCGCATTCAATGTTCCTACTATTAATATATGGACAAGGCTTGGATTCCAAGCCTTCTAGCCTTCTTAGAATAACAGGTGTCTATCTAAAAAATATATAAGCAGAGCTGTGGAGTCGGATAAAAAAAGACAGCCCGACTCCGAATTGATTTTTTCAAAAATTTACGTTGAACCAACATATCTGTATACCATCATATCATTTTAGTAACTAGAATAATTCTAGTAGATTTCACTAATCAATATGGTGAATAGACTAATAAGTAATTTTGCAATATCTTTAAATTATTTTTACTCCACCTCCAGAAAAACACCAGACTTCACGACTCCGACTCTACAGTTTTGGTTTTATGTTCACTTAGGTAACCCAGGTGGTTTATCTTTGTGCTTCCAAGATTATAAATTCATTTGTAGACATATCCAACCAAAACTTGCACTAGATATAGCTTTATGTCACTAAGAAATATTATTAAGACTAGCCAAAATCGAGCCCACAACATATGATCCTAAGCCCCGAACAATACTGTAATTTTTAAGTAAATTTCTTACAGTTGCGACGGTTTTGAGTAACATTGGGAAAGGTCGTGAAGTGGGGAAACATTTTCAAAAACTTCAAGAAGCACTGATTAAAATTAATAACCACTTGGATCCCAAGCGGACACAGGTGTCCGGAACATATGCAAGCGAACACGGATGTCCAAGACATTAAAAAAAAAATACTTGGTATTATAATAGTATATAAGCAATATGTTGATGAATATGTGTAGTGCCATATATACAGAGTCAATATAGATTTTTAAAATATCGAATTCCGAGTGTATATTAGGGAAAATTATTTTTCTCAAAAACACGCAGTATCTCTGGGACATATTAATCATTTATTTGTGCGGTATTCAAACGGTTAAACGAAAAAAACAATAAGATAGTATGCTTCATTGATGTATTTTGGAATGTATTGATCTCAAATGCATGCGAGAATGTTCCGTTAAGCCACTACGCGAAGCTCTGATTAAATAAACAGAATGTGCCTTATACACATTTATTAATAAGGCGAGGGGGGAGGGGTTCGAAGAAGTAATAGCTGTGTACATATACGATCCAATCATTTTATATTAAAATAATATTTGTTTAGGGAGAGGAATCATGTAACTTGGCAACGGCCTGATTTCTAATAAGAGAGAAGGCACAACTGATCTACTATTCTCTCGTTGTGTTCGTTATTGAAAGAATATAAACAAGTATCGCATATTCGTTCTAAAATATATTTATTTGTGAATTTTGAATGCACTATTGAAAGGACTTTCGTTAAATAATATTGAAAATATTGCTTTTTCATTTTTAAACATGAAACATTTACATCATTGTTGGTAATCCGAGAAAACAGAATAGGATAGAACAGTGTAAAAATACAATACTTCATATTTGTATCATGTCTTCTTATGAATTAAATAAATATACAACAAAAGAAATACATACTGGTACTAAGGTTTAATACACATATTATAATAACTGAGGGTTGTTCCTACAGATCAGGAGTGACCACATTTTTTCTTGGAGCGACTAGTAGATAAAATTATTGATGGCGATTGACTGAAATCGCTTGTAATTGTATTATGAAGAACGAGACAATAAATACCCATTAATTAATTATAAATTTAATTAAAAGATATTAATAATATCACAGCCAACGCTTGGTGGAAGGTATTATATTTAAAAATAAAGCGCTCTTTTGTATTGTTTTCAAAATTATTTGTAACAAGATCAGGAGCGGTTTCGCGCATAACGAGCATCGATCGAGCACAAAATAAGTTGAAAATACTCGTGACTCAAAATAAGTTGAAATATTACCGGTTATAATATTAATAAATTACTGTAGAATAACTACAAAAGTGTGTATTATTTTTTAATGTTAATTATCGACTGTGGAAAGGAAAAAGGACGTAACCCACACATATCAAATTTTAAAGAAGACACAAAAAACGTTTTTTGATTATCTTAGGTTAAAAGTAAATTATGAAATATGCACAACCCTAAAGTGCACGGTGACTGATAAACTGGTTTTATATTGACTTAGCCTAATGATAATTTAATAAATTGTTTTAAGAAAAACCTTTTTTATGTCGTTTTTCTTGATTGCAATTTTCACAAGCCTTTCTTTTTTCAACCTAAAAAGCTATATTTAGATACTAATTCGGCATTTTCAGCTTCCACCCTTTTGGTAGAACGTGTGTCAAGTTGTATAAAATGTGATTATCAAAAAAAGCTGTTTTGAAAAAACTGAAGGTGACGTCCTCTTTTCTTTCAACAGTCGTTATATATGTAGTTTCCCAGGTGAAATATTATTTGGACTTTTAGTAGGCATATGATTGTATATCATGGAACCATTATTTTTGTATTAAAATGTGAGTACAAATATCTACTTACATCTCATTATCCTAGGCATTTTCATGTATTTATTGTATAGATGTTTTTGTATGAGAGATATTTTCAAGCTTCAGAATTGGAAATAATTTTAACACATAATATGCACAGCTAAAGTACACGTCACCAAGAATTTTCCCTGATTGTATGCGAAGAGCGAATTCTAGCAAGGGGAGATAACGACAGTGTAAAAAGAGATTTAGTGGAATGTAATATCTGGTTTCTAAAGCTGATGCTTTTATTCACATTTTTAAAGGTTTAATATTGCTTTATTGCAAAGATAAGTGGCTTTTGATGAATATTGAAGTAGAATTAATAAAAAATGTAAGCATGTTTGTGGCAGAAGTAAATGAACACTTATATAACAGAAAATATGCCTACCAAAAATTGATACTTTTGACTTCTTAATAATATATCAGAATTTTCGATAAAAGATTCAATCATGCGGACAATATGGCAACCAGGTTATTCGAAAAAAGTTCATTGGTAGCGGTAAGTAGTGAAATTACGACAAATGAAAAAACAATGAGTTTTAAAGTGAATCCCGAAATATCGGAATCGGTATTAAGACGATAACGGGATCGCAAAATTGATCGGGATTGGAAGCCCTAATACCCACTGAGAGGATATTTATAATTTTATAGAGCACATGTCACCAGGGTTGGCACACCGCATACATCGATCGACTTACATATGGGTCAAACCAGGAAGAATAGAGTTGAATATCAGTCAATCCGGGCAGACGTAGAAATGTCAATTATATTATGATAGGATTACGGACGAGTCAAATTTGTATTTGAAATTTGATCGCATATTCATGATTTACAAGCAAATTGGTGGGGAACCTGCGGTCATTAATTTATGGAAACATTTTTTTTTCAATGCATATTTTCATTAAATTACAAAATAATGTACAATACAGTCAATCCTCTTTTTATGCGATTTCGAAGTTATACGGTTTTTTAGAAATGTACTATATTTTACGATATATTATATAAAAATGTTAAATATTATATAGAGAGCATGTATCGAGGTATTTTTCGAATCACATGAAAAACACACGTAGCATTGTCATACAGTGACGATAGTGAAACAAAAATCAACAAATTTTATTTAATATATATTTTTTTAAATATTTTTACGACGTGTTTTTCTCCTAATTTTCCTATACTTTTTTTGCGATTTGGGGAATATTTTAACCCGCTGTTTCAAAATTAAGCGAACTTTAAAATTCATGGAACACATCTCCACTTTTTGTATGGAAGTCAAGTCTTTTTTTATGCGATATTTCGTGGAACGCATATACCGCATAAAAAGAGGATTTACTGTATATTATACATATGTTATTATAGTATCTAATTTAAGTCTTTAATGCGCTCGTATTGGACTACAGAAAAATTAATGCAACCTTCCGAAATAAAAAGGTTACCCACCTGCGATTTAAGAACATTGATACACTACCCTTATAAATTTAAGTATAGTACTGGAAATGGTAAATACTTAAAAAAAATCAAATGCTAATTTATTAAACCTTTTCCCCCAGATTTTCAGGGTATTTGGTTATTAAAATAAACACAGTTCAATAGTAAATACATACACATTGTGAGAATAAATATAGTTTAGTACTGCGTCAACTTTACCTGCTATCATATACATAGTATATGATCGTACATATATATATATATATATATATATATAAATGTAAGTAAATACTTGGATAAATAAATATCTCCGCTAATGCAAAGACTAGATTTGCACGAGAGTTCTAGTACTAGGTCAGATTACTGCCTACTGTGGATACTGGTTCTCAAATCGGTATTTCAATCAGTAAATATAATAATTTTGCGTGAATTTACAAGATCAATCGTTTTCTCGCACATGTCGTTCTTCGGCAAAACTATTGCATCGATCGTTTTCTCGCACTAATAGTTTTTGTGCTTTTTCGGAATCATATTTTGATGCAAGGAATACGAATCGGTCGTTTGAGTCGGAGTCGGAAAAATCTTACGAAAAAAATATTTAATGATGCGTATTCAAACAATAATAGTTCATAGTGTTGCGACTGCATGCTAGACTAACTAAATATGATCTAAGTTAAAATGAAATGATTGAAAAATTTAGATTCGGAGTTGGATTCGGAGTCGTCCTTTTTTTACCCGACACCACAGACCTGGGTTTTCTACGAAATAATATATACTAGAATACAAAAAAAATGCTAGATACAGAATAAAAAACAAGTACAATCAATAATTAAGAACTAATATGTAAAATATATTAGTCTGGTTTCGCGGTCGAGTGATCAACGTCGTTGGCTTTGGTTGCTGAGGTCAGGAGTTCGAATCCCACTACATATAGATTTTTTAGTTGTTTTATCGATTTCTGTTCGAATGCATAGCAAGAACGATTACCTAACTACTAATCCTACAAGCCCTATTATCCTATCTCTAATTTATTCGAAAAGAGAGGTTGAAAACTGAGTAATAATCTTAGACGTTATTAAATATATATATATATATATATATATATAATATGAATTTAAAAGCTTTTGGGATTTTGACATAAGAGTTTTATTTCTCTTCAACTCAGTAATAACTCTATAAATATATATATACTAAATAAATATATTTTGGTAAATTACTAAAAAAAGTTTCCAGACCCTGGGTAAAAATAACGATTATACAATCAGTCCATAACCAGTGTCAATGACTTTACTCGGAATTGGTTGACACAAAAAGCACAAAATACGAGGAATTGGGTTTCAATAGATTCTTTTTTTAGCTTTTCAACCCCTTATACTTACGTATATTTGTTTTTCTTTTGTTATTTTGGAAATCGTTCGAAATTCATGGACTTTTAAAATATACTCAATAACTGTTGTTACGCTATTTGCTTGAATTATTGAAAACCATTTGAGAACGCCTGATTGCACTAGTTATACACAAGGCGGACCTGAGCTTACCATGTATGACATTTCAAAGCATACGAGTTAAATAATTAATATAAATACTAACTCTCGAATGGCGAAGCAGTTTTACACTAACACACTTATTATGAGCATTATATTTTATATTAAAATAGAAAGGACGTAAAAAATAAGTGGAATTGAAAAAAATAGTTTGATTAAGTATGTAGATATATTTATGCTATCACTGATGTGTCAATGGGTCTAATTGAGGGGCGTAAAAGACAAACGGTCCAAAAGCAGAGTTATCGTTGAATTAAATCTTAAGCAAGGCGCTTCTTTTGCAACCGTAATTAAACAAATCTGTTTCTCTGCTAAGAAATAGCTATAAATGTAACAATTTTTTACACAGCAGATACTTTCCACCGATGATCGTGTTGAAAAGAAGTGATAAAATTCACAGAAAAATTGAAGATTGGTTTCCTGCATTAAAAAAAACATTGTGGTATAGAAAATCGTGTAAAAAAGGTAAAAATAAAAATCCAATAAGTAAATTACACAAAATATTATATACTTTAATAAAAAATAATATTTTTCATCGCTACTTGATTATATAGGGTGCTTTCATGAGAGACTGGACATACTTCACTTTATCGTTAAAAATGTCTGACACGCTAATGTGTAAGTATCTAATAAAATCCTTTTCAAGTCAGTTCAAGTTCATTCGTGTACTTGAACGCCTGAAGATGCCGAAAGGCGAAACCCGGGTCGTTAGTGACAAAATCTGTGAGAATGTACATAATTCGGACGATTCAAAATCCTTTTGTTTGTTATTACTGTCTGGTGTTGTTTAATTGCTGGTGATTAGGAAATCAGCTATCCTCTTCTGTGTTTTTTCTGGGTATCGTGTTAGAACTAATATTTCGTGTAAAAATATTGTGTTCGTTTTTTTAATGGGCCCTTTTGTTACAAAACCGCGTAAAGAGAGGTGTTTTATAAAAAAAATGGTTTTTATTTGAAAGTCATAAGGTTTTGAATGGTCTGCTAAGCTCGTCAATCATCAGATTAAATGCATAATCTGACCAAAACCACGAAGGTCATTCATTCGTTGAACAACGGACAAACGATCCAACGGCTCATATGACAGTATAACGCGTGATTCAAGAGTGGAAAATTGGCTTGGGTTATTTTTATACATATGGAATGGTTATTGCTGAATTCAAATATCTGATTTGCTCCTAAGTTCCTCATACCTAATAGGTACGATACTATTAGAAGTTGAGATCGAAAATTCTCGAGAAATTATTTTAAAGATTCTCTACTTTAAACATATATTTTTAAAAATTTTCATAACAAGTGTAAGAATAGAGCTGGTTTCATCACATACGATATGACTTCAGCTGCGATTTGACATTTGCGCAATGAAATATCACAGCTAAAATATATGTACGATCATTTCAACGTACATATACGTTTCTGTTCCTATACAATATGTAATATTTTTTTCAATATCCATTTATATTGAATAAAAAAAGAAATGATACGAATAAAAAATATTCATTTATAAACCATAAACATTTCATTGAAATTGGGAAAGGTGGTAGACTGAAATTTGAGGGATCTATTGTATTCGAAGAACTGCATTCTTCATATGATACTTGGTTCGTAATCGACAAAACTTGATCTTATCATTTTTAAATCATGTAATCAAGTGAATACAGAAATAAATAATCATATTTTTGTTGAATATCCATTCCTTGAGAAAAACCAATATAAGTATTTCTAAATAAAAATAATGTAGTTTTTTTAACATAAGATGGAATGTCAATATCAAATTTAATTGACTTACCTACATATCTATTTAAAAAAGAAAAATGTCTTTCATTTTAGGGTTGAAAATTCCCCAAATATGAAATGTGAGTAATTCAGCGATTCACGAGTGGTCTAAAATAGCCAACGATGGGAAAATTATAAACGTATTGTACAGATCTCATAATAAATATATAGAGTCTTTCCTATTGTATGATCATTATATGCATCATATCTGCAATCCATTTTTTTATGAGAATTGATACTTTTTGATTTTAAATTTGACACATATTAAATTCGTTGCAGTTTTGACAGAGAAAAATGCCCTCCAGCCTGTCAAATACTAAAAACAAATGAAAATCGAGAATATGATTCTAATACCTACCTAAGTATGTTCCGTGTGATCGAGTTTGCTGACAGGCTGACAGCTAAGTAAAAAAACATATATTTTTTATCAAATAGTTTTCCATTTCAAGTCATACATATATTCTCTTGTTCACATAAGGAACAAAGTTGTGCATTTTATCGCATTATTCTTTAACTGCTCGGAAGACATTTAATTATTTCCATTTATGTTTACTCATTTTTTTATTTTTTTTATTCATTAAGTCAATAAATAGTTCATACTTGATTTTCAAACGGCTTTGTATATAATAATTAGTTTATATTCTGTGTGATTGAATTAATTTATGGTTATAGATCAAAGATGACAAGACGTTGAAGAGATCAATAAGTAACACTGTTTGGCTACGATATTTTACTTTTATAGTTTTGAAGATTGAAACGATGATCCAGTAAGTATATGAAATATTCTTTTATTATCTACGATATAATTTAAATTAA
This sequence comes from Himalopsyche anomala, assembly GCA_031772345.1. Lineage (NCBI taxonomy): Eukaryota > Metazoa > Arthropoda > Insecta > Trichoptera > Rhyacophilidae > Himalopsyche > Himalopsyche anomala. The sequence continues at coordinate 410,428 of CM062835.1, read as the reverse complement.
TTTATAATATCTAAATATTACTAGATTAATGTGTATTTATTAAATAAAAAATCTATAATAATGATGACATGAATAAATTAATAAAAACAATTATTGCGTCATACTTAAAATAATAAATTCAGATTCATAATAGATTTAAATAAAATATAACGTTAGTAAATAGCAATATGTCGTAACCCACCAATTGTAGTCAGTGGATTACGACGTATTGCTGGTTAGCGATAAGGTGACTTCATATTGTGTAAATAAAAGCGTATAAATTATCAAAAATATAACATTGATTACAAATATCGTTGTATTTTTTGCAAAAAAAAAAAACATTAAATGCATATTCAATATTTGTGTGTCGTTTCAAATTAAATTTCACAATGTTTTGTAAAAATACATGTAATGTATTATTTTTGCTATGCGATTATGATTACAGGATTTTAACTTGTTTGAGTAGGTATAAATAATAAAAAAACACTCGTTTTTTTGCAGATCTGGTTTGACATTAAGCCTTTGATGACATTAGAAAATGGGAGTGAGATGAATGAAAGAAAATACTACGAATTAGGCGAGACTTACTTGCCAAATAGTGGATGCCATAGAGGAGTCTGCGCATCGTGCAGTGGCTCTTCCGGAGGATGAGTGGAGCTGCCGACTTCGGGTTCGCCTCGTGCTTGAGTGGTCGCTGCACCGGCACTAGGTTCTAAGAGGTTTTGGAGTGATTTAACAGATATCCGAGGACGCTGTTCTTGTTCAGAAGCTCTAGCGGCATGCGCCGAGCTCACTCGACTTCCACTAGAGGGCTTGGGCCCAGCCAAATAATTGTTATTCTGGTAATACGCCGAAGGAGACGCGGAGGAAGAAGGAGAGGGAGGAGGTTGATGATGACGTGCGGACGCTCGCGACCCTCCAGGACTATATTGGGGAGCCCGACCTCCCGGGCTGTACTGGGCTCCGCGACCGCTGGGACTATATTGAGGGCCTCTTCCCCCAGGACTATATTGCGGTGCTCTACCTGGAGGATAACCCGGCCAACCTCCAGCCAAGAAAGGCGCGGCAGCTGCTGATGCTCCTGATCGAGCACAGCCACCGTAGCCGTGTGCAATCGGACTTGTTCTGGCAGCTGAATGACCACGCTGTTGATGCTGTTGGTGATGTTTGCTCACTTGCGCGAATTGATTTTGCATTTCGATACTTTTCTGAAGTTCTTTCGCGTGAAGATCGGCAGGAAGGCCTGACTTTAGAGCACGTTGGAAATTTGCATTGTTTGCTTGCGCCATTGCTTCCTGCCACATAGCGAGTTCTAGTTGGTTTCCGTAGTCGAGTGGTGGTATGGCTGGGAAGCCTGCAGGTCCTGCAAATCGAGACTGCGGTGAAAACATCTGACTGAGATCAGGATACGTTGGTTGTGGAGGATAACCAGTTGGTGCGGCAGAATTTAATGCCTTGAGAAAATCTGCGTTTTGGGAACAAGCCATCGCTGCCTCAAATTGGCTCAGGTAAGGCAGCCAAAGCATTTGTCCGATAGCGGCAGATGTCGCAGCGTCAATGTCTCCTGCGAGAGCTTCTGCGCTCGCTGATGCTGCTACTTTTGCAGGACTTTCGACTGGAGGTGGCAACGATAATCTGGTTACTTTGGCTATATCGTGCGGACTCGGAGCGTTGGGGAGAGGTTTGGTATGTTTTTGGTCTTTTGGCTTTGATGCCTCTCTTTCAGCTTGGCAATGTTTTATAAGGATCGCTTCTAATTGTGACAACGAAACTACAAGAATGTCTGGATCTTGCAGGACAGCAGGGAATGCGAAAGCTTCTGGAAGTCGTAATTCTGGCCTCTGCAGTAAAAGCGCTGGTATTTCTCTTGCAGGGGATGCCAAAATTGATCCGAATCTCTCTTTAGGGACTAATAAAGGATCGGGTATATTAAATTCTACGCTACTTCTAAGCATCTGCAGTTGTTTTAATGGTCCGGGTTCCTCCGAAATTCGGTGTGTTCTGGAGTCGGAACGCTTTTGTTTATTATCTGAAGCTAACTCAGTAGTTTTGGAGAATAATTTATTAAGTTTCTGCAAGGGTGCTTCATCGGAACTGTCTTTTCTATACCGCTTTTCTTCGGGTTCACCGAAATCTTTTGCTGGCTTTTTCACTTCCTCTGAACAGCTACTAACGGTAGGGCTGGCTGATTTTCGACTTTTACCGAGATTGAGTGGCTCACTTTGATGTTTAGTTATTGTAAGTTCTGAAGAGAAACACATTTTTGGTGATGGTGATGCAAGCAACGTTTCCAAGAAAAGAGATTTCGAATTCGATTTACTTTGGGGGGCAGGAAATAATTCAGGAGACGGAGGGACGGCTGGAATTCCACTAGGTTGAGGAGATTGAACTGTATCAGATCCTCGAGATGCTGGTCTAGGAGTTGCTCTACTGGGAGAAGGAAATGGACTCGGTGCTCTTTTGCGACAGCTGAGATCTTTTGGCATTTCATCACACTTATCTGAAGATTCATATGTTCTATCATCAGTTATATCGGAAATCGGATCCTCCGTTACGGTGGGCTTAATGCTCAAATCTGTAGGCAAATCATCTCCAGATTCAAGAAATTCATTTTCTTTATCTGAATTATTGTCATCTTTATTTGAAGACGTTTCAGTAGGTGCATCCTCATCATCTTCGCGATCGAGATCTTCTTTGGTACAAGTCGGCTCGGATACTTCTGGATAACTAAATTCAGAAATCGGTTCTTCGTGAGTGAATTTTTGAGGAATTTCGATTAATTCGCTTTGGTTTTCCTCAACTGGTTCTACTTGATTTTCTAATGTGTCGTGAATCGTTTCGCCAGCAAGTGGAACGCTATATGATTCTTCAGAGCTATCATGCAATATTAGTGCTGCTTCTGATGGCTCTTTACAATCCATTACGTCAGTTTCTTCCACTGGAATATTATCTGGTACAATTTCAAGAGGTAATTCTTCAGTTTTAATAAAATTATCTACAAATGGTTCGTCTAGCAATTGATCATCAGCCAAAACCTCGTTATCAGCTGTGCTCTGTTGGAGATGCGCCTCGGCCATTTCTTCAGTCATCCGTTGCAAATGAAGTAGACCCTGGGCGGCTGTCATGCTACTTTGTCCAGGTGATTCAAGTGACTGCTCTAGCCTATGGATGATATCAGATACAGGAGCACTATCCATCATCATATCCTCATCTTCATCATTGTAATCACCTTCAAGGTTATTATTGTTATTGACGATGTGTGCGATTTTATCGAAAGCGTTTCCCATTATATCGTTATCTTCACAGCCTTTCTCAACGAGGGAATCGAGAAGTTCGTCAGCATCTATAGCTTCGTCGTGGTCATGCGAGACGATATCGTCCGGGATGTAGTGGCTTTCGGCGATACTTTCGAAGAGGTCTTTGGCTACGTCGCCGTTTCGATAAACACTATCTTCGGCAGGAGTGACGTTCCCAGAGTTTGATTGTTTTTGTGTGAAGAATTCTTCGTGGTCTCTCGTAACTTTTGCTTCTTCAGGAATGTGAAAAGCGAGCATATCCCTATCGGCCTCGTCTTCCGAGAGGAAGGGAAAGGGTCGGTGCGAAGAATCAGCACTTTCTTCTTCGTCAGGCTGCTGCTGATTAAATTCGAGCTCAGCAACAGCGAGTAAGCTGTCGAGAGGGGTCGGGATGAAATCTGATTCGGTTTCGGTTTCAGGTTCTGCTTCGGGCTCGGGCTCGGAAGAGGGCCTCGAAAGAGCGTGCAATGCTCCGGCGGGAGAACGATGGGGAACGTGAATGGTGTGGGAAGGGATGCTCGTCTCGATGTCCGGCAATGTCCAGGGCTCCGGTTTGGCGGGAGAGCGGTCGACCTCCTCTTCCGGGGAGGGTGCGGGCCGCCTCGCAGATCTCGCAACGCAGGCCGAAACGGGGGAGGCGGGAGGGGTCTTTCGGTGAGTGCGATCGATAGCGGCGCGGGGGACGCGGGGTGAAACACCCGAGACGCGCCGGCGCGCGCTGGCGGAAGGAGCCCGAGGCAGACGGACCGCGTCGTAGGTCTCCGAGCGGGGGACCACACGCCAACCCGCGGGGGTCCTTGTCAGTCGGAGACGATTTCTCTCGTCGTAATCTTCGCAGTGCACTTGCACCACTTCGGTGTCGCGCTGGCGCACCCACAGGAACAGCGGGCGCAGACGGGAGGGGGGCGGGGGCTTTGCGGGCGCGGGGGTCGGGAGGGCGCCGGCGCTGGCGCTGCGGCGCGCTGTCGGGCGGGCGGGAAGGCGGACGGGCGGAGCGCTCCCCGCGCGCTTGCCGCCCGTCCGCCCCCCGCCGGAGCCGGCCGAGACCACTCCGGGCCGCACCGCGCGAGCCCCCGAATGTTTCCCTTCACTCGACACTTCGCGGGACCATCTCCCACTGTCGCTGCACTATTGCACTTCTCAGCACTGTAAACGTAAAACACTTTGATCACTGATACACTTCGCGATGTTCGCCTTTTCGATGGACGGTTTCGAACTGCACGGAGCCACGACTTGAAATCGTAAAGACACGATGTGGCACGGAGTGTCGCGGCGGACTGTCGGCGTAGCGATGCGCGCCGAGCGAACGCCGTCGCGGGGGGCCGGAGGGGCAAAGGCGGGTTCGGGCGGGACCCCGCCTTCGACTCCGCCCGTCGCCTCCTCCCTCGTTCCTACGCGGGCGATTCTCGACCTTATCGCCGTCTCGTTTGGATGTCGGTCAGGAAAGACGAGGAAGCGAACGAAATGCGCGTCTCTTGGATTTCTTTTCGACACCTCTGCGAGCACCTTCCCGACTTTAATCGCTCTTACTTATCGATTTTATGAGCTGACAAACAAATTTTCCGATTCATACGTATAACGAATTAGATCGCTACACGATCACTCAGCACACTTCCTTATAATTAAAATATTTTACCGAATTATTAATAACACAAGCAAACATCACTATTATCTCTGAAAAAACATAGAATTATTTGAATTTATAATAAAAATCAGTAGTTCAATCTTTTCTTAGATATAAATCATTTATTTAATCGTGTGTTTATTCAATGTATGTAAACTGCTTGAGAATTATGAATCGTAATTATTATCATCGAAAGTAATTTACTAATAATATAAAATAAAAATAACTTTGATTATTCCACGTATTGTGTATCAAAATGTGACACGTGTTTCGCCTCTTTCAGAGGCATCCTCAGACAACTACTTTCGCAAATGTTTGCTTAAGTACGAATGATTTTAATTTTACTATTCTGATATATTATAATAAAGATCAAAATAAAATGGGAGGGGATGATAGAAAAACAAACAAACGATAATGGTAATACAAATGACATTTACATTAAGAAATGATTATCTAATGAGTTGGATCAATTAGGACGGGTTAAACCGCTAGAAAATATATTACTATTCTGATATATTATAACAAAAATCAAATAAAAACGTGTGGCAAGGGGGGGAAACACGTGTCACATTTTGATACACAATAGGTAGAATAATCATTTTTTTTTTATTTTATATTAAAATGAACTTCCACAAAGTTACCGCCGAATCCATCGAAAGTATTAATTTACTAATATTTAATTATCACTTCTATTTTTTTTTACTATTTTCATCTTGGCTGCAAGACATACAAGAATCGTTGTTAAATTCCCCACATTGTTTATTAGCTTTTTCTTCAATTATATTAATCTATAGGACAACTTTGCAATTAAACAAACAATCTTTGTCAGTACCTTTTCTTCACGTTATAAAATGAAAACATGAAGCATGTTGATATTTACTGTTGGTAATTAAATATCAGAATGTCATCGATATTTCTTTTACACAATATTATTGTTGTCGTCGTATTAAAAAAAAAAAAACGGAAATATATTCTAGTATTCATGATAGGTAAGTTTTTTTAAATTTCAGCCACACAAGGTGAATTATATTATTATATTATAACTAACCCGTTCAAATTTGAATCTATTTACAGTCTAGGTTAGTCTTTTCGTGTTCAAATTGGAGAGATTTCTTATTATCACTGAAAAAGTGAACAAGTATATTGATTTTTAAAAAAATGTGTTTTATAGGTGGAAATAACTTAAAATAAGTATTTTGACCTAAACTGGTATATATTTTAAATACGATAAATACTATAAAAGTCGCGTAAAAAATAATAAAATAAAGATATTCAATTGATTCAAATTACAGCGATAATTCAAGATAATATGCACGTAAGTTTATTTGAGTATTTTTATACAATTATTTTCACTTATAATACAGAACGAAAACCTTTTGTTTTTTTACCTGATTTTATCTTAATTTGACGAATTTGTCATTGTTGGAAACAGAGTTTGTTGATATAATAAACATTAACAAAAACAGGGGCCGAGAACTTTTTCATGCTCAAAAAACATAGATACGATACACTGATATGAACATTATTTTCTAAATGAATTAAAGCAATGGAATAAAATATATATACCTAGTCAAAATACAATACTTCAGGAACCAAAAAGGCTGCAGGTTCTCGACATCTGAACATCATTACTTGGTTTGTATTCAGGCAAAGAGAGACAGTGGGCCTTAAATATATTTCAAATTAAAATACCTATAAGATTGATTTCTGGAGTTTTTCAAAATAATTAAATAATCAATTATTTATATTAGATCATTTTTTTGTTTAATTTGTAGACAAATATAATTTTTGACTATCTTATTAATGAACTAACGATTTCACAAAATTCAACATGTGATAGGTTGTTTGATTTCCACCGACTTGATTAATTGAGTGGAGGAACAAAAATATAACTACTAAACTCTTTCATTTACTAACTAACTTGTGTCCCAAAATCAAAACCGTATACGCCCCCTGATTATTCTGCTGAACCCTCGTTATTCTTATTGCCGGAAGAGTGCGAAATTCACAAAAGTAAATAATATTCATCCATTTTCAATTAGTAATTAATGCTTTCCGCAAATCTTCGTAGCGAATATTGTGTTTCAAAACAACAACAACTATACTATAAAAGCAACCATGATAACATAAAACAAAAAGTACATCGTACTATGTGTTTATAATATTGGGGCACGTAGGTTGTTCAACGAAGTGACAAGTTACACGGTATGAGAGCTACATAAAATTAAATAAATAAATAATTTATAAATTGCTTATGTTGGGAATTGGGATGTAAGCTTTTTTTATAATACCATGTTCGCTCCCAATGTGGAGCATATAATCTCTTAATGAAACTTGTATCAACAGAAGTTTTTTAGGAGAATTTCTAATTACTTATATTCTCAAATTCTTTTTAAAAAAAAGAGAAGAGGATATAAGGAAATATACTTAGAATGACTATTGCTAAATTAATGACTCTCACAGCGCTCCGTTTTTTATACATTATTTTACAATTTACATTCCGATGTATGTATACTGAAATTTATTCAATAATGAAGTATGCCGTGTATATTGTCAGTTTGGAATTGAGATTTGCTCGGTAGGTCTCAACTATAGTAGTGTAAGAATAAGAATTGCATATTCATTTGAATGGTATACGAAATACATATAGTTGATAGCTATTTCAGCATCCCGCCATCGTTAAAAGTAAATTTGGATTTTTTAAATGAGATAATATGTATCAATAGATGATTAACTGTTTTTTACTTGGTTAACTAATGAAAAAGAATTGGACATGAATAGAACCAGTTGTTAGTTAAATACATTGGAATATTATAAAAAGGAATATATTTCTTTCTAAAATGTTCACCAATTCGTTCACGATGCCCGTTTGGTATCATACTATAGTCCAAAAGGTGGTATGACTGATTTTTATACGCTTATATATTTATGTAATTCTTATATATAAGTGATTGACTATTTTATATTTATCACGCACCCCTCACCCATTGGCGGTAGTGCACAATATTTCTTCAATTCGAAACAAAATAATCAGTTGGTCTTTCAGAAGTTCATAATGTAAATGTGTATTTTGAAATAAGTCAGTTCTAAAAATATGTTTTCATGATTTTTGTAATAATATTATTTAGCTTAACTATTAATTTTGATGTAGGAGTTTCCAATTAATTGTTTTATGTTAATTAAAAGATTTGATTCTATACACATGTTATGTGCATAATAATAAAAATAATTTAACAATGATAAATTATTTTTGAAAATTTTCGCAAAGAATGAAAACTTGTGCACCTTATTAATTATTAAATTATTTATTTTCTCACAGGGTGACAGCAAGTTTGTGAAAAAATTGCGGCTCTCATTTCGTCATGTCTTCAATTAAAAAAAAAAAAAATTAATACGTAAGTTTTAAATCTACGTAAATTAGTGGTGAATAAAAAAAGCACTCGGGAGGTCCCAGGCACAATACAATTTTTGTCTCACGTGCTTATGGGGTAATCAGCCACTCTCTGCATTTCTCTTTGTATTTTTATTTATAGAAATAAAGAGGGCGGAGATATTCGTTTTTTTACTACCCCTACTCCCACTTTAACCAGTACGACTCCACGAATCTGATTCTTACTCGACAGCAAAGAATAAATAAAATATCAATTTTGATCATTTATTTGGAAATAAAATTAAAAAAATATTTTAAGAGCATAGAAAATATACAATTTACTCGTTTTTAGAGAAATGTATCAAGTCAAGCTATCTTATTTTATGCAAAAGTATTTATTATAGTGCAGCCCTCACTTGATAGAGAGAATACCAAAGATGCGACAGAGGTCACGAAACTCTGAAACGAGCGTGTTCTGTGGTTCAATTCGGAAGTTGAAACTTAGGAGGGGCGTTATTCGCGCAATGCCACTGTGTATTATGACGTTTCGGTTTTGGGCCGATTGGATCGCTGTCATTGCGCGCGCAACCGGCTCGCGGTATACATCGTCAGAAAAATGTTAGGTATTAATATTTTGTAAACAATATAATAAGGCGCATTTAATATTTTGCTACAAGATATTGCATTTTCATAAAATTATTTTCTCGTCAAACATTGTATGTTATTTCAGCATAAAGAAAATATTTTTATTCAAATAGCTGAACGTAATCAAACCAATTTAACAGTCAGAGATCTATCATTTTCAATGTTTTCTACATGGCTATTGTGACTATATATTTATTTGAAATTACAGCTAACAGCCTGCGCACCAAATATTTTGAAATTCGAAATTCATACGAAATAAGATCGATGAGATTTTTAAAAATATATTTCACGCGGAGAGTAAAGAAATCACAAATTTAATACTTTCGATGGATTCTGCGGTAACTTTGTGGAAGTTCATTTTATTTTATATCACAAATTTAATGTTTAAAATTTTACATTTTAATTTAAGAAATCTAAATTTGACGGTGACTTATGGGAGGGTCAAAGCTCTTATCAACTAAACCAATGTTTCTTAACCATTTTACATCCACGGAAAACCAAAAAATATTTTGCGAACCACCAATATAAGCTTTTATAAACATTTTTTGAACTGCAGAAAATTTTTGAGGCCCGCCCAAAAATCGTCGTGGACCACCAGTGGTCCGCGGACCACTGGTTAAGAAACATTTAACTAGACCACAGAACACAACAAATACATACGTATGTGTATAAGTGAATGCTCAAAAAAACAAATTATAGCTTTATTGTTTTTATGATATGACGAATGATAAAAAAATGAAATTGGCAGAGAAATCAAAGTAATATTTTTCGATGAAATCTATTTATTATCAAAAAATAGTATTCGTATGAACTTACTCACGTCCACGTTGAAAATGTGAACACCCAAAACAATGCCCATTGGCAAAATATCGGTACTATCAAAAAAAAATCAGGAATGGGATGTTCGAATTTGCGAATGAAAGAATTCACATTTTGGCCGTGGATGTAATTACAACTTTGATAATTTTTGATAATACTTTGATGATAAAAGAATAGAAATTTGTACGAGTACTAATTTCTAATATTATAATAAATATTAAAAATTGTCTACAATAAAATAAATATATAGACAATAAATACATGAAGAATTTAAAATGAGTGAATGGTATAAATGTTATGTTTGAATATTATTTCATGAAATATAACCACCCCTCCATATACAAGGGGTGCATTGATCCAATGCCACATTGACCGGCCGCCACTGCTTAAAATTACGGTTTTTTTTAGCTCTTCTCAGAATTTCGAATCCAAAATCCCAGAAATTTACGAATTTCTCAAAATTGAAAGATGCGATACCTGTTTTTTTAGCCCTCGCACAACCTTCTCAATACCAGGATTAGAACTATCACAATCCCGGCATTTCGGGATTAAAAAATTGGGCGCGATTTCAGGATCCGGCATTCCGGGATCGAAGGCCCTAGTGTACACCTATCTCAAAGGTTGAAATTATATATACATAACAGGTATAAAGGTTATAGAATGTAAAGCGTACTAATATAAGTTATACTAAAACCAAAAAGATTATTGAGTTCGGAATTGTTAATATTTTAACACTGAATTTATAAGTATTTATAATTATGAGTTATGCATGAGCACATATGTATGTTGACGATGTATACTCATAAACCTGCTCATCATTGATATATTCTGTTAGATCAAAACACCATCAACAAAGTGTATGTTTATTCGAGGTAAATTAATGGGTCACAGGTTACAGATTGGCATTTAAGTCAGAGGTGGGTTGCCAATACGTTAACAAGGGGCTGGCTTAATCACTTTTTTTTTATTTTATCACTCCTATACAATTATATGCAATACTTAAATAAGCAATCGATTGATACTCAATAAACTTACGTAATAATATGTTAAAATATACAATTTACAGTAAAAAAATAATTCTGTGTATACTGAAGCTGTCGTAGATAATATATAAGTCAGAAATTGCAGTTATATGCTAATTTGATTTCAGAATATAATTTTCTCTTGAATTAGCAAGGGGCTCGCCGGTCTTAGTAAAATTTAACAAGGGGCTCGCGTGAGTCCCTTCGAGTCCCTTCTAGTCCACCCCTGATCTAAGTAAAATACTGGGCACCAATCAAAAAAGTTTCAAGTCATAATATAAATCTGCTATAATAGGGGAAACCGGGCGTTAAGAACAATATATTCATTTTGACAGTTTCTTCTTTGCACCCGTTAGGCTAGTAATATCAGGTATTAGGCATTTTAGGAGACGCAGGCGAAGCAGCGCTGTGCAACTTGGGGTAGTACAGATTTTGTATTACATGCCGAAGCACAGAATCGCGTACGCTAATACGCAGGCGCATGCTACCCATACATGTGTCTGCCCTGCGCTGTGTTTTTTGTGCAGTGGTAGGATTTGTATTGTAGAAATTTGAAATTTTATTTACAGTTATATTTGAATAAATCGTTACATATGAAGCTTAAATGGCATTTTGTATTGAATTGTACATTTTTAAACTATGCCGTTATGTGTCATAAATGACATTTGCGTGACTTGGCTGTCGCAGCATACGCTGATCGCATATCTGTATATCATCAGCCTCCACTTGCCAATTCAGTGCTGTCCTGCACTTCGTCACCTGCAACTTGATAACTTTGTTATTCCACTTGGTGTGTTAGAACTTGTGACACGAGTTACGCCTCTTTGCGAAGCATCATCAGACAATCGCAACGTTTACGAATAAATGAAAATTGATTCAAATCTTATGTTATAAACTACAAAATAAAATTAATAAAATTACAATAATCCTTTGTACTTCATTCCACTTTATTTAATATGTCAGGACCGGTTTCGCTCATTACGAGCATCGTCAACTGATAAGAAATATAATTTAACAGTGCTATTTATACAAAAATGAAAAGTTATAAACAACAATTGGCATTGAAAAGAAAATACCAATTACATTAAAAGTGATTCTAAAATAGCACAAAATTAAAATGTTTAACACATCTAACATATAATTAAAAAGTCATCTCAGATTAATAAATTTAGAATGGGAATTGAAAGTAATTACAAACATAATTAAAATTTGGGAATTCTTTGACAAAGTGATACAATGAAAATAATGACATTAATAATGACAATAATATAGTGAATAGGCTTAATGATAGTTAAGAAAATTTCCCTGCTTCCAAGTAGTTGGTAAGTGTATATACTTAAACAAAATCGACAGCCAGGAAGATTCTGAAAAAGAAATTTTTCAAAGACCATATCAATTCTAACAAAGATATATATATATATATATATACATAACTATATATATTTTAAATTATATAAAAGAATAGTTAACAAGGGCTAATGCAATGGATAAAGTAACGGGGAACTAGCAAATATTAATTGATCGTTCAAAAGATCTGAATCAGGTAAAAATTTGAATCTATTGATTTCTAGGATTTCCTGTTTGTCTAGTTTGACAGACTTGTTATTTAAATGTAGAACTTTAAAATTTCTACTAATATCGAAAGTGTGATTATTTTGAAACAGATGGTTTCCAAATGAAGACTGTTCATCCCCTTTCTTAGCACAACTCAAATGCTCTTTGATTCTCTCAAAAGGTCCTGACATATTAAATAAAGTGGAATGAAGTACAAAGGATTATTGTAATTTTATTAATATAATGCCTTTCCACCAAGTATTGACAGTGAACACCCTAAAAGTGTACAAAATAAAAGTCGGATTTTGTCCTTTTTTACCGGACAGTAATTTTAAAGCAAAATATATAAAATTTGCGATCTTGGTCTGATATTTCATTATCGGGGTCCGAGATCGAGTGGTTAGTCTTGTCGACTTTGGTTGCAGTGCTCATGGGCTCGAATTCAAATTCAAATTACGTAATAATTTCACTGAACGGCCATTATAAATATCAATTTTTATCGCAATCAAGTATATCGATGGTCACACGTTGACAACACGTAACCGACATTTTTTCATAAAACGAGTTATGCATAAAATTTTCTTTGTTTATTCAAGCTCTATTAAAATATTGACATCTCGTAATTAACAAAAAATATTTTTCATTGAAATTGTTTTAATGTTGGAAACACGTAAAAAAAGCCCACCAAACAGCCAGAAGATAGTAGAAGAGCTACATCGTTTTCCTACTATTTGAAAATAGGTGAGAAAAAATTTCAACATGCTTACTGCAACATTTTGTATTGGAGAGTGGACAATCCGTAACTGGATTAATTTTAAATTACAATCTATATATTAATACTCGATAATGTCCGTCCGTCTGAATGATTGTCCGCGATTTTCCGTCCCCCTCCTCCGCCCCAGCCCCGCTGTCACCATTTTTTTATTCATACCAAATACATACTTTTTTCGTTTGTATATGGTCGCGATTTCGCCTTTTCGATGACGTCAAGAAAGACGGTCCTCCTCCCCCCCCCCAATCCTGCCCCGCTGTCACAATTAATTATTTTTTTTATTCATACTAAAGACATATTTTCCAAATACACTGTTTATTATTTGACGAAACAAATCAAATAGCTGAAAAAATTTCATACAAAAAAACGCCGCGACCGTGGATCGAACACAGAACTCTGGATTACCAGTCGAGCTCTCTATCAACTGAGCTAACGTCATAAATATCAAGGCGATAAAAATAGTGTATTTAAAATAAAAATTTGAAAATGGAACGATATTTGCGATTCCTACTGACTTCGATTGTCAAAGATTCAAAAATGGAATATTGTCAAATAATGAATGACAAGGTAAATTTATGCTCAAATAGTAATATAAATAAAGTAAGCGAAATAGTTTGATAGATTGGGGTCAACGAGATTAAAATACGGCAAAGTGAGGCAAGTTAGGATGATGGGAAAAAGTGAACTGAACCCACCCTTTTTATTGCATAATTTCAATCATTTTTTCTCTAAAATACATTGTTTATGCTTTCGATGGATTCGTCGGTAACTTTTTGGAAGTTCATTTGAATATAAAATAAAAAATAACTTAGATTATTCCACGTATTGTGCTACAAACTGTGACACGTGTTTCGCCTCTTTCAGAGGCATCCTCAGACAGACTTACTTTTACTTACTGAAAGTAAGTCTGTCTGAGGATGTCCTGAGCGTTTTTTTTTGGTTTATAACATTTTTTTTTTTTGAAAACTTTCTTTTTAAATCACATTACATCTTGATCGTATGAAAATAAATGCTATCAAAATAACAAAATCCGATTGACTAGCCAAATAAGTTTTTCAAAAAATAAATATAAGACGCAATTATTTCAAGATTTGTTTTTAATCTAGATACATACGTGGTATAGTTAGTTGTTGGCGAAAGCATAGTTTCAGTATGATTAGTAAAATAACATCAGTAAAAATCATTATATATATTCTAAAAAACAAGTTCTATTTGGAGAATAAGTCAAAATTTTGATAATTTTGTTTTGATAAAATGTCCAATTAATTTATAATATTTTGCATGTGAAAATTGCATTTTTTATATAAATATAATTTAATTCTTTGCCCATTTATTTTCCGACTTTTTTCTCACATTCCATTGAAGTGAAAAAAAAGTTCAATAGATATTAAATTATTCTAAAAATTAGAATATTAGATTATTCTAAAAATTCCAAAATCTATATATTAATAGTCGATAAAATAATCACTTTTCACAAATCACAATTCACAATTCACAAATGTGTGCGTACTGATGTCCTCGGGTCTTATTCTTTTTCTACGAAATATTTTTGTTAGCATACTTGAAAATTAGTTGAATAAAATATATATACTACGAAAAATGATTGTTAGCAACCTTGAACATTATTCCAAAAATTTAATAATTTACAATTTAAAAACTGCAGGGCTGTCGATATATGCGCCGAGATCGATTTATGCTACTATGAAAAATGATTGTTAGCAAACTTGAACATTATTCCAAAGATATAATAATTTACGAAATTTCTGCTACTTCGAAAAATAGTTGTTAGCAAACATAAACATTATTCCAAAAATTAGGTAATTTACGAGGTCTATTTCTGCTAATAGGAAAAATAATTGTTAGCAAACTTAACATTATTCCAAAAATTAAATAATTTACAATTTAAATACTACAGGGCAGGGCTGTCGATATACGCCCCGATATATTTATTTTATTTTTAGAATCTCTGGCTTATTCAATAAATAGGTTTGTAATTTTCTGACTACTTAAAAATGCAACAAAAATCCCCCCGTTGAGGTCAACGGGCTTACAGCTAGTTATGTATAATTTTTCTATTATTATATGAATGAAGTTCAACAGGTGCATTGAATTGATCAAAATACTAAAATTAATTACTCGTATCATCATAAAAGAAGAAACAAAATTAAAATTGTTAGCTATTATCAAGCATTCTGGTTAGTAAAATGTTTATTTAATTGATATTGTGTCAACAGATTATTTTAAATATAGATAATATTAATACTTTCGATGGATTCGTCGGTAACTTTGTGAAAGTTCATTTTAATATAAAATTTTATTTTATAGATAATATTTTTTTAGTCCAAAGTGTCTCTCATTTTCATTGATTTCCCAATACTTATTTATTTATACAGTTTTTTGGCTCTCCTGTAAAATTGAACAAATGTCGGTTACGTGTTGTCAACGTATGGCCATCATATGCTTCACATTAAATATGTTTTTTTTTGTTATTTGTGACATTTCTTCAATTTTAGAAACAAGTTAATTACACACCTACCGTGCTACTAGTCCTGTCATAGTCCTATCTTTTTATACTTCATCTCCCAAAAAGTTATGTTGAACGACATTGAGTGTGTTCATTTGGGAACGGATGGTTACAAAAAAATAGCCTCCTTCGAGTGTCAATTTTGAGTACCTACAATTAATTACATTTTACATAAAATGTTTCAACGACAAACATTATACTAGCGAAAAAAATAGTTACACTTCTGACCAATACTCTTGTACGTATAAACTTTCATATCTAATACTGAAATTTCAGATTTAAAAAAAAAAAAAATCACACGGATAACATATTATTGAGATTGGCCAATACAGCAGTGCATTCAAATGCGTTTCAAATAATATAATCAGTGGTGTGCATTCTTATTGCGGCGGGGTGGAGGCAATCCAGCGGCGGTGTCCGGGGGTGTTAATAAACAAGGCAACAGGGCTCGAACCGGGGAACCTTGACTCGGGCATTCCTCCCAGAGGCACTCGGCACCGACAAACTGCACCGGACGAGCTTGACAATGGACGCCCGTCCCTTTCTGGCTAACGATCCTGTACTTACAAGTGGTGGGCAACCATTGCCCTTTGCGAACCTGGGATATATTGTTGTTCAGAAGGTTATTAATTTATTCCCTGTCACTGTCAATACTTGGTGGAAAAGCATTATATTAATGAAAACACAATATTCCTTTGTATTTTATTCCACTTTATTTAAAAGGTCAGGACCGTTTTCGATAAACAGTATAAGAAAAATATATAAACAGTGCTCTTTATACAAAAATAAATTTTAATAAAAAGGTGTAAACAACAATAGACATTGAGAGAATTTATAAATTACATTATAAGTGACTATAATTACACAAAATTAAATGCTTAACACCTCTAAAATATAATTAAAAAATCAGGAATTCAATTATATATATATATATATATATATATATCAATATCAATTTTTTTTTGTATAAATAGCACTGTTAATATATTTTTATTGACAATTGACAATGCTCGCAATGAGCGAAACCTATAATACCAAGTTCATGAAATAAGGCGTAGGTTAAAAATGGGATACATACTGAATATTCCAGGGCTGTGGAGTCGTATGAAAAAAAGACGACTCCGACTCCGAGTAAATTTTTCAATAATTTCATTTTAACTCATATATATGTCTACCATCAAGATCATCTTTAGTCAGCCAAGCATGAAATGTTAACACTTTTGACTATTTTGTTTAAATACACACCATTAAAAATATTTTTCAAAAAAAAATCGAGCCGCTCATTTTTCACGACTCTGACTCCGACTCCACAGTCGTGGAATACTCAGCTACAATAATACATTTTTGCTAACGTCATGCCAGAAGTGGAAACGAAAGAAAAACGTTGCGAACAACTGCCAAACTGCATTTCTCAACGTTTAAAAGCTACGTATTTTTACTATCAAGAAAGCTGGTTTGAATAAAGAGCTTTTATCGCAATCAATCTCTGTTGAATTTCAACGGATTTGCATATATTGAGATGGCAGATTGTTATTGTACGATGGATGTCAAACCACCTTAACAAGAAGGTTCTTTCAGTAAGATAAGGTAAGGTAACGTGGTGGTCATTGCAGAATTTTCTATATAAATCTTTGGTTTATTTTTCAAAGCTTTTTCACAACAGGTCTTTTGAATACACGTTCAAATACAAATTATCTGTACCAGGACGTTAAATTTCCTTACCATTGCCACACCAAAGTTTTTATTTTTCCTTCGACAAAAACCTATTCCTATTCAAAGGTTTGGATGTTTGTGGTGCTTACATTTTCTCGTATCCATGTATTCGTAATATACTGTCATATATACTAGGGCTTGTCGGTTTTAAAAACCGTTTTTTGGATAAATTTGCGACATTCGAAAATCGGTTTCTTTCAACTTCGTAACCGGTTTTAAATAAAACAATACTTTTCATCACATAGTCATGATTCAATTTTGTTACAACAATTAGATCATCTCTAAGTGTTCGATCAGTGGACGCTTTTTGTTTTCTTAAATCATATTTTCTGAAGAGCAACACCAAATAATTTCTTGATGTGTATTATTATGTATATAAATAAAAAAAATAAAAAAGAATTTTATACTTTTTTCGCTATTTTAATTGAATTATCCATTTTTTGTAAAACTTCGAAAACCGGATAAAACCGATTTTTTAATATTATTGACATTCAAAAACAGGTTTTTTCAAAAGTCGGTTTTTGTATAATCCCTCATATTTACCTATGTATACGTTGCCTGATGTGGACAAGTTGGTAGGACATTCGCTCTACCGATCAGACTGGTCTCGATTCAAGTTCCAGTAAAGTTATCGATTAGCTAACAACATGTCGCCTGTGTGGTCGAGTGGTCAACGCTGTTGGCTTCGGCTACGGAGGACCCGGGTTCAAATCCCGGTACGGACAGTTTTATAAATTGATTTTTTAATCGATTTATGAATTTCTGTTCAAAGGCATGGGTGTATGTGATGTCTTTAATTCCCCCCTCTCAACCATCCCATCCTATGAACGGGGCATATCGAGAGCGATTAGCTTACCACTAATCCTGTCCTAGCCCTATCCTTCTATCCCTACTCTCTTTGGAAAAAGAGAGGTTGAGCAACTGAGTAACAAGCAGTTCTCGTAGAAACACTTCTGTTGAGATAAACTCCATAAGGAGTCCATATGCTCCACATTGGGAGCGGACATGGTTTAAAAAAAAAAAAAAAAAAACAACAACAAGTCCTTTCCTGGTGAAGTCCTGTTGCCTTCACCCATTTCAAAAAATCATGCTGGGCGAATGAATTAAGCCAGTAGTCGTAAATGGTAAAAAAAAGCTACATACTAAAACTATGTGGAGTGTGTGATTTAATATTCATTTTTAGCATTTATTTCTAGTAAAGAAAATTCTTACTAAAGCTTTTTGGCTAAATGCTATATATGATACACAGTATTAAGTAAAACTATATTCGATTACTGATTTTGGGTTCAGTCAACGTTCAAATATTTAACAAGGCACTTCGATTTATATCTCATATTGATGTATTATATATCTCAACATTTACAATTAATTACAAACAACAAAAATAATGTAAGCATATTTTTGGATGATATTTTTTATTTAAAAATAGTTTGACGGCGTTGAATAATATTATATTTATATCGCGACATGTTGAGAAACTTTTTGGAATAAGTACAAACTGCCTGCAAGTGATGTGATATTCTGTTTCATTCGAAGGTATACTTCCTCTGGAGCTTTTATCAGTGTCGTTCATTATACATAAGTGGGGTCGTATTGAATTTGCTTTCGTTTCGCTTTTAATTAGATTTAAGAAATAAATTTTCCTTCCGTGTTTTACAGCATGAACTAGGTACTGATCAAAATTCGATGAAAGCAAATATTTTGATATCAAATATTGAACCTTATAGCAAGGGATTAAAACCGGTCAATCGCGAAGCAACATCTGGTTAAACTTTTGAATTATGAAAAAACTAAATGGACATTTTTTTATTCCTTGCTTTCTTATATCTATAAAAAACTTTTTAAAATGAAATTTTTAACTTTGAATTACTAAAAATAAAAGATTTTTATTCAACGTCGATCGCCAATAAAAAAATAGTAAAAAAAGCTCCCAACTTGACAAAAGGTTGGGTAGGTAACTTTGTCTTATGGCAGGGTGCCAAACCTTTTTTTACACTGCGAAATACGTTTCAATGTTAAATTTTCTTACGATCGACTTCTTACATGATTCTTACAAGAAATTTTATCTAAGATGACTTCCCTTTTGAAACATAAAAATGTGTTTTTTATAATAGAAATATATATAGATATGTGCTCACAAAATAATTCAACATTTTCGATTTTTTTAAATCTATTATTTTTTAAGAGAACGAAAAATTAATAGTTTTCGACCAAATTACTGTTCCTATTGGTACTCGAACCTGTGAGATCCGTGACGGATGACAACGACGTTGACCGCTGCGCCGCGGATCCGAATATGTCTGATCATGACAAATGCAATAAGAAATTTTTGATTAGAATTTAATTTTGTTTTTCGAAAACCAATAACCAGTATTTGTATGGGTATGGTTTTTCCTCATTCCCAAGAAGGTACTTATCTATAACACAAGAGAGAAAGCTGAAATCTACCCTACCGATAAAAAAGAGTCAGGAAACAGTTGAGCCGTACAGCGGGTTCTACAAATTTATTATAGGTAAGTAAATAATATATGAAGAGAAAAAAGTTTTGTTCTTACATTTACCCATCATGTAGAGAAATCGAGGACGGCAATGCATATTGCATACAAGTTCACAAAGAAAAAGAAGTAGGTAGGTGCCTCGATAAACTGTTTTCCTTCTCGTTCATTAGTACCACTATCGCATGTTCCCATCTTTTTCTGGCCGCGAACTTTGCAGGAGGTACAGCTGAGGTACCTATAAAAATTCTGTAAGTACATACCTCCATTGCAAGATTGTACTTCGTTTTATGAAGTTTCTTTTTTTCAACAGGGGTGCAATAAGATCATTTTTGGTACTTTCCTGTTATACGGAGGCATTTGCATAATTTGAATAACCTAATCTATCATAACAAATGTATTTTCCAACTAAAAAAATAAAAACTAAAATTTTCCGGCCTCTTATACCTGATTT
The DNA here is from genome assembly GCA_031772345.1 of Himalopsyche anomala. Lineage (NCBI taxonomy): Eukaryota > Metazoa > Arthropoda > Insecta > Trichoptera > Rhyacophilidae > Himalopsyche > Himalopsyche anomala. The sequence goes on along the minus strand of CM062835.1, from coordinate 390,161 downwards.
ATTAATCTTATTTTAGTTTTGAATTCAAAAATAAAAAATAAAAAATATGACTCTGGATAACATGAAAGAACCAACAAGCAAGGTTGTCAGAAGGATTGCAATACCGGTATCTCAATTGGTATCTCATTACCAAGTGTCCTCAAGTAAATCAAAATCGACGTTTCAAAAATTCCGTATAAAATACCGTTATTAAAAAATATACGTTGTCATTGACAGGTGATTTTCATACGTGTGTAACTTACGGTTTCTTTAAATAAAGCAGATTTCAATTCATCGCGAACAATTTTATTGTTATTTTATGTTTTCTATACATTCGAAATTCAGATTTGATACGTTTTTTAATACCGAAACAGTGGCGTCGCTACAAATTCGGGGCCTTCGTGTAAACGTCACAAAAGACCCCCCCCACGCAATTTGTTGTATTGAATATGTAGGAGTTTGTGCCCCTCTTTTTGCTGGGCCCTTATGCATTGCATGTCTATGCCATGAGGTATCTACGCCGCTTTACCGGAAAACTGGTATTTTTGATGTTTAAAATCCGATATTTCGGTATTAAAAACACACCGTGACTACCGAGGTATCAGTTTTAGTAATACCGGTATTGCAATCCCTAGTTTTCAGTAGTGTTCACAAAATTAAACTCTTGAGGTCTTGAGGCATACGTGTTCATGAAATCTTCTACTCGAGTTGATCTCGCGTAACTCGTGTCTATTGTAATGGGGTAAAAGCAGCGGTGGGCTGTCAATATCTTAACAAGGGGCTCGGTAAATGGTATCAATTTTTTATCCATGTCCGCTCCCAATATCGAGCATATGGCCTCCTAATGAAGGTATCTTAATACAAGTTATTTTTCTACGAGAACTGCTTGTTACTTAGTCGCTCAACCTCTTTTCCAAAGAGAGTAGTAGGGATAGAATGATAAGGATAAGACAGGACTTATGATTAATTAATAGTAGCGCCCAGTTGAATTGAAGAATCGGAAGAGTGGGAGGCAATCTTAAAACATCACAAACACTCATGCCTTCGAAAAGGAAATAGATAAATCGATTGAAAAAATACTGTTTCGTACTGGACTCGAGCCAGTGAGGTCCGACACGGAAACCTACAACGCTGAATGAAAAAAATGAAGGGACAACTAATTTTCAAATTTAGCCATTTACAGAAATTGCAGTTATGTGATGATTTGATCTAAGACGAATGTTTTTTTTTATCTTAACTGGGGGCTCGCCAGCCGCGCCGAAATTTAACAAGGGGCTCGCACGAGCCCCCGTCCAGCCCATCCCTGGGTAAAAGTATAATATAACGTTAGCGATCAGAATGTTACGGTTCAAGTCTTGACTAGGTCAAAAACAATCAAGATTTTTTCCATTAAATATTTGAAATCAAGAGAAGGGTATGGGCGATTTTTGTATGACTTAAAATATCTCAAGTCTATTTTATGTGATTTAAATATTTCAAATTATCTGGCTTGCTTTCAGTTATGTAATGTAAAATATAGGTAATGATACGAAAAATAATAACCCATTTGCTCTATAAATCAATGGGTAATCATTATAAGCACCCACCATTATCAAACCAATACAATAATATAATCAATACATTCAATGACTTAATAATTCGCCCCTGGGTTCACCGCAGAATCGTATCCCTGCCATTATTTGCTGTTTCTTTCACACTCGCATACTTGCAATTAGTCCACGCATATAAATGTTATCAATCATCTCACTCTATCACGTGACGAGAAGGGTGCAGTTGCCAAACAAAGATAGCTTTGTTCTTTTTATAATAACAACATATCTCATCACATCATTGTGATTGGCACACAGTTGAAAAATGAAAAGTTTAATTTGAGATTTAATTTTATATTTTTTTTAACAAATGTATGTTTGAAGTAAAAGCGAGTTCCATTGGATATTTGCTTATTGTAAATGCGCTACCCGTTTGAAATGGAAAAATATACATTTACTCTTGATGACAATTCACATTTTATTTAAACAAAAAGTTGACTTGTACGATCAAATTGAACAGCATTTTTTTCCGCATATTACAATGCAAAATTATGGGCAATTATTGTCACCGTATATTTATTAATCTTTCAATTTGTTTGCGCCTGAAAATAATAAAACCATTTATATTTTGATGCTATAATTATCAATATATTTAAAATGTCGAGGCTCTTCCCTAAAAGCAAAAAAAAAATTTGATGTTAACCCAGAACTGTCAATTTATGACATAAAAAGATAATTATTATACGACTTCTTCGTATATTGAGGGTTTGTAATTCACAGATAATGTAACGTCCGCGGTCATCGAATGAAGTTTTTAGTACATTGTGCGCAGCTGGTTTCAACACTGCCTACTTCTTCTGCTGACCAGTGGGATCTCGGTATCCTGGAGCGTAGATGGTGAAGCAAGATGGTTATAGACTATGTTGGTATGACCTGAACGGTGCTATTGCGATTGATAGGTGACTGGGAATTCTGGAAACGCCGGGTATTGGCCTCAATCTTTAATCTTTAATAATTAGTGCTTATGGTTTGAGATGAAAAGCGTTGAAATGCTTTGAACACTGAAAAGTAATGTGGAAAAATTTCACACGGAAATCATTGTAACAGTATTTTTTCTTAAAACGTAGAATAGAAAATTGCTTTTGACGCCAGAGTATTTACATAAAGTGTGTATTTTTTTTTTACGTAAAACATTTATTTAAATTGGATGATCTGTACTTACTTACTGAACGAGCAAATTCTAATACAGTTACCATAAGAGGGCACTGGAAACAGCTTTGTTATTTTCTGTATTGTGAAATATATAAGCTTAAGTTAACTTTTCCTCTTAAGTTGAGAACATTTAACATTATTCCTGCAATTTTCTATTATCATGTATTTTCATCAATGAAAGTAACCAACTTACGTCTGTCAATAAACAAGTTCAATCTTGGATAGATCTAACCATTGGCGGATCCAGAAATTGTCCCAGGAGGGGGCCATTCATGTTGAAAATAAACATGATACATAAATAATACATTAAAAAATATAAGATTTTTAAATAATATGTCTACATAAAAATAGACAACACATAATTAAGTATGTATTCTATAAAACATAGTAAACTAAACAATTAAAGAGCCCATTTCACAATAAAGTTTTGATAAAATAGAAAAATGGTAAAAAAATCTTCTCAGGGGGGGGGGCATGGCCCCTTGGATCCGCCAATGGATCTGACAATCTGAAGAAATAAGCAATTGAGAAAGAAAGGAATTACTACGCCAGTATACAAAGTATTTTTATTCTGACGACGTGGCATACCAGTGTTTTATTTATTTCTTTTTTATACCTAAAAACCAATATTAATGGTTGCTCGCACTTCACAGGCAAGGTGGTACCCTGAAATTGGCAGATGAAGGAGGGAGCATAACAAAAGTCTTCCTGTAGGAAATGAACGTAATGCTTCCGGACTGAGCGTGCAGCCGAAAAAACTTACCAAACGGAAGATTGGGGGATGTCCGGAAATTAGCCGGAAATCCTTCTTTTGTCCAGACTTAATATTTGCGTGGGTACATTATTGACAGCTAATTTTTGTACAGTACACACAAAACTATCGAAAGTTTAACCAAACAAATGAATGTGGGCTTTTTATAGTTCAGGTAGTTCATTCATTACAGGAGAGGGAAAAGTTTCAAATTTTATGACAGTGACGTCTATTTCTGAGACAAAATGGTTAAGGGTTTTTTTTACAAAAAAAATCGCCTGATTGATAAAATGTCTGCAGTTTTGAAAAAGTCTTCGATGATTAAGATATTTCCTTTATTATTATTCCAGTATAAATCTAGTGTGGGGGTTCTCTCTCTATATCTCGGGCGCATTTGTGATTGAAGAGTGTCGAACAAAAGCTGGAATTATAAAAAAAAACTAAATTGTTAAATTTGGTCTAGTATTACAGGTATAATAAATCGTTAGGTTATTCATTTATTTACGTTTTATCACTGCTTGGGCCCTTACATCGGAAACACGCATTATGTTTCCTAACTAAAATAATTGTAAATCATATCAATTTTTTTATGACAAATATTTCCTACATTATATCAAATAAAATGCAAGATATTTATAAAAGAATGCAGTTTTTTTTTCTGATAAAAGATACCTATAACCTTTTTTGAAAAATAATACATATACGCCTAATTTTCACGGATTATCTGGAAAATCGTATGTACTGCCATCTGTGTTTAATATTTTAAATGATCTTTTATGTTTGAAGGAAAACATCCCGTACACAACGCGGAAACAATTCATTTAGTTTTATTTTTTACCGATAGATGCTACTATAAGCGAGATTATATTTGTATTATAAGATAGTGGTGATATTGTTTTGAATTGAAGTTAGTGAGTCGGAGTTGGAGTCGTGAAAAACAAAGTGCTCGATACATTTCAAAAAAAAAAAATCTATTCAAACCACAATAGTCCATAGTGCTGACACTGCTTGCTTGGCTGACTAAAGATGATCTGATGTAATACATATACATATGTATGTATACAAGTTAAAATTAAATTATTGTAAAAAATCATCGAAGTCGGAGTCGTTTTTTATTTTATAGCTGGAGTCAGAGTCATATTTTTTTTACACGACCCCACAGCCCTGTTTGAATTACCTGTTTTATTTTACGCCTTTTATTTGTTTTTGTTTGAGAGTACTTTGTATGGGGGTTGAATTGTAAAAATTCTAGTAACATATGAAATATGTACCCATACAAAAAATTATAATAATCCTCAATAATTTTCAGAATTTGTCAAACGCTGTTCTTGACTTGAAGTTTGATAAACGATTTTCTATATTTATAACGTAGCGATCAACTCTACTTACTACATATAGCTGGAAGAAGCTGGAAGGTATAACTTGGGCTGAAGCAAAAATACACACGTGAGTAGTGATTGCAATGCCGGACAAATTTATCAATAACGGATTTTCAATTGAAAATCTATTCAATTATATTTTGTTCTGTAAACCTAGTCAAAATTCGATTTCAGTACCGAAGAACCGGTAATTTTTCAGTTTCAAAACATATATTTTGGTATTGAAATAACAATTACCAAAAAATGCCATTGTCCTATTATATGCAAGTATGTATTATATTATTTATCTATTTATTAAAGTGTGATTTTTTCGTTTTCACTTTTCACTTCTGATATGGGGCGTTTCCTAAAAGTAAAGTAAGATAGTTCTGACGATGGCGTAAGCCGAAATAGCTATCAACCTTTAACTTTTTTTAAAAAACTGTAGAACTGAAATACCGTGATATTTTACCCTATTAAAATGGAGTTCTACCAAGTAAATGCCAAATCAAATAAGTAAGAAGCCACATTTACAACGAAAAATTGGATTTGTTTTTTACTTTACTTAACTTGACATATAATATGTTTGTTAGGACATTTAGCCTATTTGTTTTAATGCGTGTCTGCAAATTTTGTTTTATTTATTTCCTGTATAATTAACCAAATTCCAAAAGTGAACAATGGCAAGACATATTTGAGGCGTCCGGTATCAAACGCGGCCAAGCCAGTTTAACTTTTTGAGGAAAGTCTAACGTTTGTTTGAATACTTTTCAAAGAAATTTGAATGCGAATTAACTTTGACAACTACGAAAAACAAAAACAATGAAACGTCAATGTTTTATTTCCATGCAAAATATTGAATGTCATTCAGTCAGCTGATTCAAGCTCTCAATGACTTGGTATGATAACAAGATGCATTTGACTTGACCACATTCGATAGTAAACTCACTATTTTAAGTTGATGTTTATACACTTGAAGCACTATTTTGTAACTGAAACATAATTTGTAGGAGCTTAAATTACCTACCAAAATTCATAAAAAAGTCATAGGCAAAAACATGATGTGTTTAATGCTGGACACCGCACATATGTATATTCCTGGAAACCTTCTTTTGTTAAATAATAAATAATTACAATGCGCTTTTATTTGTAACCCTGTTCTTAAGTATATTTCATCATTCTAATCAGTAACGTTTTTTCATCACATTAAAATCAAACAATAAATTTAAAATTCGGAGTTTTTTAACCGTCTTTCTCGGTCAGCTAATAATATTATTTCAAACGATAAAACCATTAATTAAGTAAAGTAATTCAACCATTAAGAGAGTGAAAGAGAATCAAATTCAATAATAAAAGCGACCATTCTTTTTATTGTTGGAGCTACGATTTAATCCACTCTTTTGGGATTTTATGATTGTAAAAATGTCCAATCGACAAAATTTTAATTAATAGTTGAAAAACCACCATTTGTGTTAAAAAGCTTTCACGTATTATGAATAACTGCGACGGTAGGTCATAAATAAAATAGTAAAAAAAGTAATTTTACTTTTACTCCAAATATTCATTTAATTTAATGATTTGGAAATGAATAAATGTTATTACAAAAGCTTATCTCCTTCTTCAATAGTTATACGCCATTTTAATTAAATAGCCAACTCAGTAGCCGAGTGGTAACACTTATCCTGATAACCAAGCCCGTTTCAAATGTGTTATCCCAGGAGGGGAGGTTCTTTAGTTGATTATTCTTCTATTTTTCCGGGAGGTAAAATAATGTTAGATGGGATTAAGGAAAACAAATCCTTCTTACCATGTCTCGATTTCAGGATAGGATAGAAGAGAATGAATACATATCACATATATCTATGACTTTGAATACTAATTTCATCGACTGAAAAAGCAATTTATGAAAATGTGTGTAAAAAAGAGAAACTGAAATCAAATGCCAAATATCGTTGACCTCTCATATTGGCAAAACAGAATACAGAAAAACCACTGTTTTACGTTTTTTAAAGTGATCGACGAAAGAAAATGTAAATATGTGTAGGGAAAATCTTAATAAGGGTCATATTATTTTAAATGTCTGCTCGTGTACTTTATCAAAGCTAGTATCACTTTAAGGGTGTTCACTGTCAATACTAGTTGGAAAGGCAATATATTGTTAAAAACATAATATTCCTTTGTACTTTATTCTACTTTATTTAAAAGGTCAGGACCGGTTTCGCTCATTACGAGCATTGTCAACTGATAAGAAATATAATTTAACAGCGCTATTTATACAAAAATAAATTAAAATGAAAAGGTGTAAACAACAATTGATATTGATAAGAATTTACAAATTACAGTATAAGTGACTCTATAATTACACAAACTTAAAATGTTAAACACCTCTAACATAAATTAAAAAAACATCAAACATTATTAAATTTCAAGTGGTGACTGATATTAATTACGAACATAATTAAAATTTGGTAAATTTTTGACAAATTGATATAAAATGCTACAACTACAGTTAACAGGGCTGTAGAGTTGTGTAAAAAAGACGACTCAGACTCCGACTCCAGCTTTAAGATAATTAACGACTCCGACTCCTAAGATTTTTTCAATAATTTCATTTTAACTTAAAACTATATTATTTTATTTGAAATTCTTTTCTTTTAAATTTCCGTGTGATTTATAAAGTAGAGCCTTTGCCTCCAGGCTGCAGAAACAAATTATATAAAAGAAAGAAGTCATAGCTAGAAAAATGACATTATCTGTGAATATAAGCAATTCAATCGATATGTGTGATTTTGGCAAACAATGTATGTTTAATAAACCAAAATGGCGCAACGTTTGAGTCGTCAACAGAATTTTAATGACCAGAATGAATGGGCCGGAAAATTTCATTATATTTTTCCACATAGAGTCACGCACCTTCTATTAAAAGGTGAAAATATTTTAAATGTTTTTTTTTGTGCTTTGTTTGATTTAATACACGAAAACGCACATACAAAAACATTAAAAAATAAAGTGTTAAATTTAATCGCATTTTGTAAGGAAATCAAGGAAAAATTAAGCATACCTCATTATTTAATGATTAAGTTAGTGGCATTCAATTGGTAGAACTGCGTTATATTATATGTTATTTTATCGTATTTTTTAACCATGCCCGATCCCAATGTAGAGCACATGGACTATTAATTCAGTTTATCTCAACTGACGTTTTACTACGAGAACTGCTTGTTACATTGTTTTTTAACCACTTTTTTGCCAACTGAGTATACACAAGCTAAGTGGCTAGATAAGAAGGGTTGGATGAATTTTCAGGCATCGCAGACTTATGAACGGAAGACCATTAAACGATTGAAAATCAGATTTATGAAACTGTCCTTACTGGGGATTGGAGCCAGTGAGTACCGCAACTGAAGGCAACGACGTTGATAAGTCGACCACAGACGTGGCATTCAATATATACTAGCTGTAAACCCGTTAGCCCCAACTAGATGATTTTTTCGCATATTAAAAAAATTAGAAATTTTACGACATGTAAAAATCAAATGCATACTTACTTATCAAATTAATCAGAATAAATAAACTTTACTAATTTGTCAAACGAAGCTTGTTTTTAGGAATATATAAAACTTTAAGAGTTGAAGTAAACCAAATAGAAAAATGGTGAAACTTTTCTATTTGATTTTTAAGTACAATTACGTTTTCAATTATTTTTGGTGCGAACTGTCAACTTAATAAATAAGCATAAATAAAGTAATACAAAATAACTTAGATCATTCCACGTATTGCGCTACAAACTGTGACACGTGTTTCGCCTATTTCAGAGGCATCCTCAGACTTACTTTCAGTAAGTAAGTAAAAGTAAAAACAGTTTGTAGCACAATACGCGGAATAATCTAAGTTATTTTATATTAACATGAACTTCCAAAAAGTTACCGCCGAATCCATCGAAAGTATAAATAAAGTATTTTAGAGAAAAATTGATTTAAATTATTTAGTAAAAGAGTGGGTTCAGTTCACCTTTTCCCATCATCTTAACTTGGCTCACTTTACCGTATTTTAGTCTTGTTGACCTCAATCTATCAAACTATTTGGCTTACTTTATTTAAAATTAGTTTTTGAAAAGGATAGATATTTAAAACAAAATATACAAACTAAATTCTAAATACCCTCTGTTAAAACCTAAAATATTTAATTTTAAGACGTCAGCATATATATGACATACATGGAATGTTTGAATATTATTTCATGAAATATAACCGCCCCTATAAAAGGGGTGCACTGATCCAACGCCACATTGACCGGCCGCCACTGATTTCAATGCCAAAATGATAGTATAGAAACCATAAAGATACTACTTCTTAAAGGTATACATGTAATTTTATGGAAATAGATTGTACTGTACGCATTGAATTGCTAGCGAACGTGACAAAAAATGAACAGTAATATTTTTTCTATAATATTTTGGTTAATGTAGATTACTGGGTATATTAGGGTTAGTTATTTTCGTGAAACGATAAGAGTTCTAAGAATAAATAAATATCTTGCACTCCCTTACATTAATTTGAGATTATTTAGTGTGAGGGCGAATTGAATGTATCGGTATTTGATGCGGTGGCGCCAGTTCAATTTTGTTGCTTACACAGAGCTGAATTCAGGTATTAAGATTAATGTATAATTTATTTGAGCCGGAATCATTGTTTTATTATAACTAGAGCTCGGATTCGAATGGAGCGGTAAGAGCTTTACTCTACATAGTTCTGGGTTCAAGCTCCGGCAAAGTAGATATAAAATTTATAAATATATAGAGTGTAAAAGCAAAAATCTGATGGATTTAAAATATTAGATTTTTTTTTAAATCCATGTCCGCTCCCAATGTGGAGCATATGGCCTCCTAATGGAGGTATCTCAACAGAAGTTTTTTCTACGAGAACTGTTTGTTACTCAGTCGCTCAACCGCACTTTTTTCAAAGTGAGTAGTAGGGAAAGAAGGTAAAGGCTAGAACAGGACTAGTGGTTGGCTAATCGCTATTGCTACACACAGTTATTAAGGGATCAGAAGGATAGGAGGAGAGGAAATTATGTGAATTGACATCGCAAACAGCCAGTCTTCGATCACAACTTTGAATTGAATAATTCTCAAATTTACTGTGATCTGACCGGGCCACAGCAGGCGACAAAAAAGTTTAGCACACTGATTACAAAAAAAATAAAGTCATAATATATGTATTTAATTTAAATTTTAAAGATTTAAGAAAAACAAATATTTGGCGTTACAGCTAATGTCAATGTGTCAAATATTTTGAAATTATAAAAATCATTTGAGATAAATTTGAGAAAAAAATAAATCACAAGCATACATTTTAAATATAAATAAATGCAAATATTATAAGGTGTTTACTGGGATTTAAGCCCTGGGTTAAATACCAGATCGTTAGGGAAAAACTCTTACCAACTAGAGCAGTGCTTCCCAACCTGGGGTCCACAGGTTTTTCGCGTGGGTCCGCGAAAACTTTCATTCTTTTAACATTCTTTGTGATAAAATATGAACATGTGAAATAAAAAAAAATCGGAGGTCCGCAGATTATTGTTTTCAAATTTAGGGGTCCGTGTCATGAAAAAGGTTGGGAAGCACTGAACTAGAGCACAGATTTATAAATCGCGCCTAATTTTTAAAATTGATGAATATTTAATATTGAAAGGTTGATAATGCTTGTTTCCTACTGAATAAGATACATGAATTAGTCAAAGAAGTTCAGCTATTGATAATATTAGTTAGGCATTGCAGCTGATAATAAGTAAAAATATAATTATTTTAAGAAAAAATCTAAATTTGATATTGAATTAGCTGGGATTTGAACCAGACTTTCATGATTGCTAGGGAAAAATTCTTACCTCTACATGGAGCGACAATGTCATATCGACTGTGGAAAGTAAACAGGACGTAACCCACACATAGCAAATTTTACAGGAGGCACTAAAAACATGTTTTGATGATTATGAAATATACACAACCTTGAAGTGCACGGAGACTTTTAAACTGGTGTTTAATTACCATAATCTAATATTAATTAAATAAATTGTCCTGGAAAAACCTTTTTTCCAGTCTTTTTTCTTGGTTTTAATTTTAATTAGCTCATTTTTTTCAACCTTAAAAGCTAAACTTAGATAGTAATTCGTTATCTGCAGCTTGCATTCTTTTGATAGAACGTGTATCAAATTTGATATATTGTGATTATCGAAAAAATCTGTGGTTTACGTCTTTTTTCCTTTCTAGATTCGATATGTATTAATGTTTTTCTAGAAATACGCACATTCATTTTTAGGCTGTATAAATGAATAATAAATATATTTACGAGTGTTTTAGAGTATAAAGATTAGACTATATACCTTAGAATAAATTTTGGGGATCTGGCTCATTCGCTGAATTTGATAGTTTGTTCCTGATTGCGCATTTAACTCGGGCGCTAGGGCGGATGGGCGGCCGTCTGGTCACCAGCATTAATCTGTGTCTCAGTGGGGCGCCCACCGCGACGTTCCCCCATTCCGCCCATCCAAATCGCCGCCCACGGACGATTGCTTGAAATAGGGGGATGGCGATGGGGATACTGACCGGAGGAACCCCGTTTGTGGTTGATTTCGGCCGGGAAATGATCATCAAACATTACTTGTATTAATAGACGCTCTAGGTGTATTGATTGAGTTACTGATTGCGAAGTGGTTGTCAATTTCGTAAATATTTATGAATCTTGAATGACTAATACTTACTTTTAAATATAGTAAGTATAATGTGAAAAGCATATCGACACTTTACTGATATTTTGTACAATCATCATTTTTTTTATCCATGTCTGCTCCCAATGTGGAGCACATGGCCTCCTATTGGAGGTATCTTATCAGAAATGTTTTCTACGAGAACTGTCGCTCAAAACCACATTTTTCAAAGCGAGTAGTAAGGAAAGAAGGATAAGGCTAGGACAGGACTAGTGGTTAACTAATCGCTATTGCTACACACAGTTATTAAAGGATCAGAAGGATTTGAGGAGAGGAAATAATGTGAATTGACATCGCAAACAGCCAGTCTTCGATCACAACTTTGAATTGAATATTTCTCAAATTCATTGTAATCTTACCGGGAATTGAACCCAGACCTGCGTGATCGGTAGAGCAAGCTCTAACAAACTGGGCCACAGCAGGCGATATTAATCATTAATTTTATATATGTACATAATATACAAATAAAATTACAACAAATATTTAATGCTACACAGCGAAACTCCGGTTTTAGTACGAACCTCCCAAAAAACGAAGAATGTGGGAAAACCATGAAAACGGGACTATTCAATATTGTTCTTAATTATTTTCTGAGACTTTTGAAAATAACGATAAAAGCGAGAAAATGATGAATACGTAAATGATGGATCGGGGTTCCACTGTACACCTAAGTCTCTTTTTGCACGACTTTATGCGGTCAAATTCTGTAAATCTCTTTTTTACACGGATTTTTTTTCTCACCTGTTTAACATTCATTGTATACCACGTGTAAAAATAGAATTGTGCGTATATAATATATATGAAGATATATCACTTGTGATAAGATGTTCTCTGTTGATAGTTAGTGAAAAACTATTGTAATATAAAATAAATCATTCTTTTGTACTAATTCCAAAATATATTTGTAATATTTTTAACTGATGAAAATTTCACTTAAATTGTATTATTTAGTCAGAAGCGTTTAATTGTACGTGTTAATTTTTTTATTAAATACCTTTACACATGTAAAAATTAACTTTCGGCTCTCGCCTTGGCAATCACTTGCAGATGGACATATTGCACTGAATCCAGAGGCGATCAATCGCCAGGTGCCGCACGGACGACGACGCTTTTTCATGTGGGCCATGTGACTGCTGCCACCAAGGTCCGGTCCTGTCCAGCTAGTGGCAGGCAGATCGATGTCCGGCCTATATTGACGTGATTCTCTGGTCAGCCGCAAGCTGGCACTGGATTTACTCCAATAGCCGATTAATATTATACGCCGAATACATCTATTGATATATATACATATATATAGAACACTGCTATATTATTATTATTATTTCCTATCCACGTCCGCTCTCAATATGAGGCATATGGCCTATTAATGAAAGTATCTCAATTTTTTATTTATAATATTATAATATTTAAAAATAATTATAATATCACCGTAATGTGGTCATTAATTATGGTACAGTTTGTCTGGTCCGTGGTCGAGTGGCTAACAACATTGTCCAAAATAAATCACTGAGACAGATATGTAACGCCCCGTGGTACGTGCGTAATTCGCTGCTTCACAGAGACTTGAAAATACCTACCATCCGCGAGTTCGTTCGTGAAATATCACAAAAGTTTCACAGCGAGGTAGGAAAACATTTTAACCCAACGATGTCTGATCTCCACAACTATGACGAGACACTGCCTGAGAATCGTTGTAGACCCAGAGCAGTCCTGCTCGACGACCCTCCATAGATCTTATGTCGTCAAACATTGTCAATTTTAGAACGAACTTAGCATCACGAAAATGACTCTCTTTGTTTAAAAACAATTTGTGTACTGTATGTGTGTATGTATGTATGCGCATGTGTGTGTACATGTACGGATATAGTATGGAGGAAGCATATGGAATGTGATTTGCAAAATAATGCATATGGAGTTCCCGTGTACTTCTTATCTCTGTAGTGATCGCGCCCTTCCGTCTGCAAACGACGGTAAGGGGATGCAATTTACAATTTTTTAAAGTCTTTATCGATGAAGGAGACTGGAAGAACCTTGGTGCGTCCTGGTACTTGAAGCTCCATAAATTTGATATCCAAAAAAAAAAAAAAAACGGTTACAGTGACCACGGGCTCGAAGCCCAGTATGGACAGTCTATAATCTATATTAACTGATTTCAACCAATCGGTTTATAGATTTCTGTTTGAAGGCAAGAACGTCTGTGATGTCTGAAATTTCCTCACACCTACCCGATGCTAGGCATAGCGAGAGGGATTAGCTAATCATTTGTTCTGCCCAAACACTAACTAAAGTTTTACACTTTTTCTCCAATCCAAAAAAATGGAATATCACTGTCAAAAACGGTGGCGATTCGGTTACTTTTAAAGTCACGCCACTGCATGCGCGATCATGGTTTAGCTGAAAAATTATATTGGCTCTTAATAATGAATGTAAATCTCGTTCAATAGCTTAGACTACGGTTCCAATAACGGCAAAGTAATAATTATATTTTATGCCCCTTGCCGGAATTTGCGCCAGCCGGTACTAAGGGATGCTGCGCAAAATACCGGATTATTCGTGCGTAATAAATGATGACACTTTAATCAAGATGAAAGAAGTGAGGCGGAAAATTTATTCATATCGCTTAGTCCCGTTAATCCGGTATTCTGAGAGGCTGAGGGAAGTCCCGGAAATACCGGATTATTGAATAAAAATTGCCCGGCCGTTAAGAATAATTGCTATTTATAAGAAGCCTACGGATTAAAATGTGAGTAATTATCTATTTAATTATTTTATGACTTGGATGTTTTTCCGTAAAGTTTGACATTGTGGAATAGGTCGGCATAACGAAGCAGTTGTTATCACAAAGAGTAGTTCGTGGAATATTGTTAAAAATACTACGTCTTGACAACGGAAAAATAAATAAGAAAGATCTTTCATTTTTTTAAAATCATATCTTTCTTTATTTAAAGATACGCACAGTGAAATTAATCTACTTAAGATTTTCAACATTTTTTTTTTGGGATCGTAAAACCGTATGAGCAAGTAAACTAAAATAATCTGTAAAAAAACTTAATATAAATGCTTTACAAATATTACTTTTAGGGTGTTCACTGTCAATACTTGGTGGAAAGGCATTATATTAAGAAATACACACTATTCTTTTGTACTTCCGGGACCAGTTCCACTTATGGCGAGCATTATTAACTGATAAAATAAAATAAAAAAAACAATTGGCATTAAAAGAATTTTCAATTGATTTTTACACATTTTTATTAGTTGTAAAAATAGCACTGTTAAATTTTATTTCTCATCAGTTGATAATGCTCGCCATGAGTGGAAAAAATATTTGGCTTAGATGTAATTTACTTCTTCTTCATCTTTGGCCATATTCGCTCCTTATGTGGAGCATATGGTCGCCACGCGGCACTTCCATGTTTCCCTGTCTCCTGCCAATTGCTTTGTTTCCTCCCATGACATGCCAGCATCCCTCAGTTCCGCCGAGTACATCCTATGGATAGTACCCGACGGACGTCCGGAGCGCCGGAACCCCACCAGTCAAAAGAAGAGGCAGGTAGGGTTGAGGTTATCCGGAGACATCCGCAGTACGTGACCCAGCCAGCTCCAACGTCTCTCCATAACACACAACTGTACTCGATTAAAACCAAATGCCACCTATTCAACGTTTGTATTCTGGCGGTACTGCTTTACGGTTGCGAATCATGGCACTTGACGAAGACTCAGAAAAACTGTATACTGAGCATCGAGAACAGATGATTACGTCGGATAATGAGGGTGAGATGGTTTGATTTTGTGAGGAATTCAGAGATAAGGGCGCGTGCAGGACAGCGTCCCGCCACGTCAGTGGTTATGGAGAGACGTTGGAACTGGCCTGGTCACGTGCTGCAGATGCCTCCGGAAATGTAATTTGCAATTTAAACTTATTTAATGGAGAATTAAACGCAGTAATCTACTTAGAAAAAATAAAATACACAGCTCTGCAACAATAAACTTGCTGCAGAGCTGTGTAGATCAACGGCCAGCGTCAGTTATAGGTTCGGTCTACGAGCAGGACGGGATCATGACTCGAATTTGAGTGCGAGAGGTGTGGCGTGATTATTGTGCGTAGTCAAAGCCCCCTATAGTCAAAGCCATGCTATTGAGTAGAAAACAGGTACTTTTTTCAGATGAGCGGGCCGGCGTCATAATTTTTAAAGTAATATCACGTTATTATGAAACTATTTATTACTATTATTTTGAAGCAAATACATATATATATTGTAATTATATATCTTTTCAATTAAATCATTTTTTAAATAAGAAAAAATCACATTTTATAAGGTTTTTTAATAAAAATCTCTGAGAACAAAAGCAAACAAAGATGCCAAATCATTTTATTTAAATTATTTTTTTTACAATATTTCAATACAGAATATGAGGTTGGATAGTTCATTAAAAAAACCAACGTCATTATTGGGATTTTAATCAATTAATATTAATCTCGAAATTTATTTGTGCACACTGGTTCGTCACTCAATCTTTTCATAAAATTTCTCAAGTCATATCAGTAATGAAAAATTAGTAAGTCAAACCAGGATAGCACAATTCACTTCATTATTTTTTTAATATTGTTATTGATTAAATCGTCATTTACTTGGTATATTGCCATCATTATATGATAAAAGACGCAGCATGTATTTCATAATATCACAATAGGCGTCAAAATCTTATATAATATTATATGAATTCCGCTTGTTACCGTCGTTTATGTAATTTATAATTTATATTCTATATAATTGTGATACTTAATAGTGGAAAGTTAAATTTTATTGGTTTTTACCATACATCGCATATCTTGCCATTCGCTATATTTCTTACAATCATTACTTAATTTGCATATATGGCCCTTCCGATGTATCGTAAATTGTAAATTAATAACACCAACGAATCACAGAATATCCATACGAGAAATCTTTCAAACATACATGTTACATTTAACGAAAAATAAGCTCACAAATTGGAATTTAGAGTTGATGTACGTATAACCGCCATACAATTTGTTAGTAAAGGCAGGGATTCAACGGCCAGCTCAGAATTTGCTGCTTTTCTACAGCACTGCTTGGAACTTAAGACTGCTATGGCGTAGTGCATTGATACAATTGGAAACACTTGGATTCAAATATGTATAACATAAACAGGATGTTTATAGCAATTTTTACATTTTAGTTTTTTTTCCTATATCTAATATGCGTTACATAGAAGTTCTACTGTAATGGAATACTCGTTATACAAGTCTTTATTCATTTTAATACACTACATATTTTTTTATAAATCATATTACAAACCACGTGACAAAAAATGTATTGTGTAAAATATCCCAATAAAAGGTTTGAATAAAATATCTTTTTACGGTAACTCAAAGCTAACAGATTGAGCTCGAAATTCTTCTTTATAGAAGGTAATGATATAATATAAGGATGCTGGGTGGAGTTAAGTAATGCTTTGGAAATGTCTTATCTCTGCCTTTATGCCCTTTTTAAGATCAAATACGACGTATGGGCAGTTTTCAAAAAACAAAGATGTCAATACCTTAATATCACAAATAGATGTTATGGATACGATAAATTAACCACTGTGAAATGTTTATTGCCCAGGACATAACATAATTAAAGGTTGTCCTATTCGATTGCACTCTATATTGTATATAATTTCAATGCAAACATAACTTTTTAACGGACAAATAATTATATATTGATTCCTTCCACTTCAGTTATAATCAAAGTTCAAATCGAACGGTCGTCAAACTTAGTAGAGACCTCTTGATACTCACGTCGTTATTATTTGATTATAAGATTAGTGATTTATTAAAGTATACAAAATTATGTTATTCGAATAAAAGTTGAACAAATATTTAAATAGTGTTTAAAATTGTTTCCCTATTCAAAGACTTCAGCAAACAGATACTTTCAGCTAAATATATTCAGGAAAATAATATACAAAGAAGGTTTGTGACTACTAAAACAAATATTTCGTTACGCAAGATTCACATAAAATAGCATCAGTAGGTGAGACAACAAGACAAAAAAAACACTTAAATACTCATGCGAGATATGAAAACATAATATAAAAACATAAACTGAAAAAAATCTCTTATACAATAGTGATTGTAAAGTATGCAAACTTTTTTTGGCCGCGTGGCAACGCAGTAAATAAACTTGGCGGCAATAGATTTTATCTCACCAATAAACTTGTTTTTAACGTCATTTGTTTTCGCCGAGAGCCGCCCCTTCGCTTATAGATTGGCAGACACTGCACGCCACTGGATGATAATAATTTTACAAAGTTTTATGAGACTGCAACTGAAAAGTTATTCGTAAAAGAGTACCTTCCGATTTATTAATCGCACACATAGTTATTTTACAAAACAATTACTTTACTTGTAATTTTTTTTATAATAAAATAACCTAAACAAACTTACCTAAATTATAAATAAACGTGTGATTCTGATAAAACCATTTGCGTTATATTTGTTTTCTTGTTAGGAAATAAATAACCGCCTGTGTGGTCGAGTGGTCAACGTCGATGGCGTTAGTTACGGAGGTCACGGGCTCGAATCCCAGTACGGACAGTTTTATAAATTGATTTTTCAATCGATTTATAAATTTCTGTTCGAAGGCATGGATGTATGTGATGTCTTGAATTCCCTCCTCCCATCCTATACTATGAACGGAGCGTGTGGAGAGCGACTAGCTTACCACACTAGTCCTGTCCTAGCCCTATTCCTACTCTCTTTGAAAAAAGAGAGGTTGTGCGACTGAATAACAAGCAGTTCTCGTAGAAACACTTCTGTTGGTAAATAATAATAATACGTACCACAGATACGTATGAACTTGCTGTGTTTCTCTCACTAAATGTTGTGTTGAAGTGAAAAGCAAATACCTGTCTGGCGCGTTTGGTTAAAGGTGCAATCCGCAGTTTTCATCTTTTCATCATTCGGATTTATAATATTTTTGAATACGAGTTAAACTCTTACCAACTTAGACCACAGCGGGCGACAATATTATAACATTGATAATGAATGTTACATTTTTCATATATTTTTATTCATATCTATCGCCATTGTGACGTATAAAGACGTCTTATGGAACAACTTGAGGTGACGTGATCACGAAAAGTAAATTGTATTTGAATGATACTTAAAAAAAGTTGAATCCCTTTTAAATTGGTACTAGCTGTTTATTCTCGATTTAAATATAAATTGTTTAAGTTCTCAATACACAGCATGTGATAGGTTTTCTTTATTACAATTAACTCTCTTTTATTCGCCACAAATGTGTTCCCCATTTATTTTTCATATACTTATTTGTCCCCATGAATGGTATCTGTCTTTTTTGTGTGTTTGCGTCTCCATAAAAATGTTATCTCGCCTTGTTTTCCGATACATTTCGTCTGAGGAAAGTGGTTGTTCCATCCCTCCACCCCACCCAAGAAACCATTTTGCACGCACGCCGAGGGAATCTAATAATAAAAAAAACCACATAAAAATATCTGATATTGGGCCATAAATACTCGCATGGGGTCAGTTTACACGGTGTTCTGAGCCAATATTATATTTTAATATTCAATTTCCATTCGCAGGGTTGAGGTCTTAAAGAGAATCTAATTAATTACTAAAATTATCTTGTAAGAAGGGAAAAGGCTAATTGATGACTCATAAATGACAGGATGTTTACGAAGAAGGATGTCAAGAAAAAATTAATGCAATATATTACAAGCATTCATTGGCATGGTATATGCACAGAAGTTGGTTGCAGCGGTGGGCTTCCAATACGTTAACAAGGGGCTCGCTTTATATCATAGCAATTCTCGGTGTTCTGGGGAAGCAGTAAGTTTTTTTCACTCCGATGGAATTATATACAATACTTAAATAAGCAATCGATTGCTACTAAATACACTTATAATATGTAACAATATGCAATTTACCGTAAACTTATCAATGTAAACGGCAAAAGATGTACTACTGTGTATACTGAAGCTGTTCTTGATAATGTATAAGCCAGAAATTGCAGTTGTGTACTCATTTGATATGAGAATATTGTTTGCTCTAAAATTAACAAGGGGCTCCGCGAGCCCCTCCGAGCCCTTTCCAGCCTATTATTAGTTGGTTGCCCCACCTCAATCCGATATCGGAAAATTGCAGCTATTGTTTAACCATAGCCTTTCATAACGCAATAATCATAATTCAGAACAAAAATGAATTAACTTTTCACATTCTTGCCCAATACAGAATTGCACAAAGCCCATATTATAACTATGGGCTATTGTGATTTATAAAAATAAGTGAAGGTGACTTGCTCAGCCATTTAGTTGAAGAGATACACAATATTTCTAAATGTGTAATATATGTAAAGAAACGATGTCCGATCCCAGTCCGCTCCGAGTATCGTACATTTTGTTATTGCATTAAAAAGTCAAACATTTTGAGTAACAAAGTAACTCGAGAAAATCCCATTTTTAAAACTCAAATTTAAATTTAAAAAAAATCTAAATGAAACATTGACCTTGAAAGGGCTTGCACCTGAATCCAGTTCATCGCTATAAAAAAGCTCCCATCAATAGATCATAGATGCTGGCTAATTCTATCACCCATCCTGTGTACAGAATGGACAAAAAAATGGTTGGATAATCGGTCTTTCTGATCGTACAATGGTTGATGGTGAGGTACATATCAGATATCTGTTTGAAAGTCTGTGATAATTTCATTCCATAAAAAATATGATCTATTCATCTCTTATCATATATTTCTATACTTACCGTCCCTAAAAAAATAAGCAAATAACTTAATACCCTTAATGATTCTCATTCAATAAATTTTCATGGAATATCTTTAGTTCGATATTACGAACAACAGATATGGTAATAAAAATGTAACCATTTATCCAACGTATTTCAGCTTATCTATAGGTATGTATAGTTGTTTTCAAAATAGACCTGTTAGGTTCCAGTTACAGTGTAAACTTTATTATTATTTCATGTCAAACGAGCGCGGATCTTTTGATGACATAACTCTTCAACACGTTCAGTACATAGCATCATTCATAATTATATTTTTACCGTATTCATAACAAACAGTTCTTTTAAAATAACTTTTATAATATATCCTTAATATTAAAAGCGGACGTGGCCGAAAAATTATTTAAAAGGAATTTAATAAGTTGTATGTACAGTCAATATTTGGCATAATAAATGTCAATGCGCAAAATACTTTATAGATCGTATATATGTACAAGATAAATTCAATTGAAATAATATAATTTGATATTAGTCTTGCCGGAGCTTGAAACCAGACGGATTAAGCTGATTAATTATATTAACTGTATTATAAATCCGAGGTGTCGTTTTTGGTAACCGTGTACCATGAACATTTTATGAAGCAGCATGTTAAGCGTCGACCTTTCGAAAAGTGACGATGCACCCAAAGATTGTCCGATATTGTTATGTCCCTGTAAAACTTTCCAAAGATAGGGTCACTTCGCTGCGATAGCCCACTCTACTCTCCGATCAAACTTTCAAATAAATCACATCCACTCGAGATAGATCTGAGCCATTTGATGTCATTCGATTTGGAGGAAAACACTTCAATTGTATTGATGTGCTTTTTATATGACGTATAGAAGTGACAAGTCAATAATATTAATAACAACGTAAGTGATCCTTAAATAGCGTATACACTACAATGAGTGGCAATATTATTAGATGGATAGTTTTCAAGCATACTCGTTCTATTTGTAAACATAGATTCAATCATTTGATTTAACGTTATGAACAATTTCATCTCTGGAAAACAGCCTGCTTATTGATTTATTTGATAACTAGACAAAATAGAACAGAGGAAAAATAAAACACATAATATTTTTGTCGTATGGATTAAATACATATGGACTGTGGAAAGCAAAACAAAAACGTAACCCACACATAGAAAATTTTACAGGAGGCATAAGAAACGTGTTTTTATGATTTTGATCCATATGCAAATTATGCAATATACACAACTTGGCAGTGCACGGGGACTTCTAAACTGGTATTTAATTGACATAATCTAATATTAATTAAAGAAAAAACCTTTTTTTCCTAATTGACTAAACGTCAGTTTCGTTGTCACTTGGTATAAATATTGCAATGATTCATTATATATTTTCCTGTGAATTTATTTATTTTGATCAATGGATCTACAGTAATCATTTAAATCTTTTAAATTTTCCTTAATCGCGTAATTCAGAGTTTTGATATAATACTGCATTAAGTAAAACCTTAAATAAATAATAGCTTAAAGCGCCTGGAATCTAGTTTCAAATGTATTTTCATTTCACAAAAAGTTTATTTGATTGTAAACTGTCATAGCAACATTCGAAATAATGTTTTATTTTATTTTCAAACATCAAAAATATATAAATAAACACAATAAAAACAAGTCCCTCAAAAAAGGAATGTTTTAAAATAAATTTATTCAATTCCTGTTTAAGATTCTTTCTATCACCTTAGGCGATAAAACAAATTAATTAGCAACCTTATTTTGAAATTTTAATCACGTTTTACGGTCATTGCCCATTTACCAAAGTCATTAATAGTTAATTAACTGTTGGAGCTAAAGTAAACACGAATTTACTGGAAGGTGGATGGTTATATTAAATATATTCCAACATCAAAAACTATCACATATTTAGTTATTGAATAATTATACGTATTATTTTAACATTACTATGAATGATGGAATTATTCTGATGTCTTAAAATCATCAATAATACGTTTTGATTTTTAAAAAAACATGAGTTAAAACTTTTGGTGATGACATTCAATATTCATGTTAATTAATATCGTTTTGTTTAACATTCATAATATATATTTCTCGGTAATTATTTATTCATGTAAAGTTGAAAAACATTTAAAAACAATTAACTCTAGTCGTAATAAGTCCTCATTTTTTTCTAATATTGCAGAGCTGACTCACATATCGATTGCTGCCGAAGTTTCAATTTATATGTACAAACATGGAAAAAACAAGTATGGTAAAGCAATATTGTGGAAACACATTCTGGAAAACTACGTAGGATATGTCTATGAATACGACTATTTCTAAGATGATGAGAAATCTTGGAAATATATATCAGCGTTTTAAATACGGAGGCTGACTAATTTCTTTGTACTTCATATTACATCGATACATCAATGCGACAGTAGAACAATCTGAAACCTTTTCTCTCCCACGGCACACATAAATTTTCTCCAGATTTCCGCAACCTACTACAAATATGCATATATGTATATATACATATGGGTATATGCAAAAATATCATTAGACATCGTTCTCAATTGTATAATATATATTGCTACCTCAGTACTACAACTAGGCAACTCTGATTTGATCATTGTCCGAAGAAATTATTTTATCTTTTTTTCACTGAAACAATGCGCTGAGGCACACTTAGCATCGCCCCACGGCACAGCGGTTGTGGAGCACTGACATACAGTATAAAAAGAGTACCGACAGAGCTTTTAACTAAAGACTTTTTTTTACTAATCCATATCCGTTCTTAATATGGAGCATATAGCTTTCTAATGGAGGTTTCTCAACATAAGTATTTTACGAGAACTGCTTGTTACTCAACCTTTCTTTTTTTTTAAAATATATCAAGTATTATACCCTTGGCTCTGGTCACAGAATAAGTCTATGGACCTGGCTTTGTTTTTTTATATGACATTATGTTACGAGATTTATCATATAGCATTCAAAAGATACCTTAGTTGACGGCAAACAACCAATGGTTTCCAACGAAATATTTTTTTTTTTGCGAATATTGATTTAAAACATTAAAAATCACGAGAAAAAGTGCCGAAACACCCTGAGTACTGTTAATTGTCGATTTGTATTTTCGTATATGTGTGTTGCTACACTAGGGGAACAAAGTCATATTATATTAATCAAATAAAAAATAATATAGTATTTGTGTATCAATTTTGGTGTTTTATATTACAAAAGTGTTCCTACATAAAGTATTGATATTTGTCAACTCTCACTTTCACTACTTGTATGTAGGATAGTAAATGAAAGAGAATTTAAGACATTTTTTGTGAGAATATTTCTCAATGATACGAAGCACTTGTCATACCAATAGTGTTTGTTATTCCTGCGTGCATAGTAGTATTTCAGTTATATCAGACCATCCAAATTAATTACTATGCGCGAGTGAATAGCACCACTTTCAATAAAACATTTGTAAAACAAGGTTATCGGTTTAAACTTTTTAAATGTTAAAAATGAATTTCGTTGACTTACGGGTGAGTCAAACGAAACTAATATTGGTACATTATAAGTTACATTGAAATTCGATTTAAACTACCTGAAAAAGAGTTATTTAATTAATGATAATTTATATAATTAGGTAACTTAATTTGTAAAGAGATTTCACGACATTAAAAACATTCTTTTTTCTTTAGAAAATAAAATAAAGACGAAAATTCAATTGGAAGCCTTTAAGGCTTGTCAGAAAATTTCGTCATTTTTAATTAAAGAAATAATTGTTAGGCACGAGCAAAGGTTTTTAATTACGTGATTACGATTTACTCAAAGGAATAATTACATAAGTATTTTCGTGTATGAAAAAAATAATTAGTCAAAACAATCGAGCGTCGTTAATTATTAAGACGTCAAAACCTGTCGGAAAACAAAAAATATTAAGTATTGTTTTTGTGAAATCTCGTAACTAAATAACAAATAAAATGTTTTTATTTCGTACAGAATTCAAATTACGTAATAATTCCACTGAACGGCCATTATAAATATCAAAGTTTATCGCAATCATGTATATAGATGGACACACGTTGACAACACGTGACCTACATTTTTTTTTCATAAAATGAGTTATGCATATCATTTTTTTTTGTTTTTTCAAGCTCTATTAAAATATTGTCATCTCGTAATTTACAAAAAAATATTTTTCATTGTAATTGTTCTAAAGTTGAAAACACGTAACAGAAAAAAGCTCACCAAACTGCCAGAAGATAGTAGAAAAGCTACATCGTTTTCCTACTATTGGACAGTCCGTAACTGCACTATTTTTTTTATTACAATTATGTATAATTTTTCTATTATTATATGGACAGGTGCATTGAACTGATCAAAATACTTGAAATTGTTTCCTGGTATCACCACAAAAGAAGAAACAAAATTAAAATTGTTAACTCTTATCAAACATTCTTGTTAATAAAAAGTTTATTTAATTAATATTGTGTCAACAGATTATTTTAAATATACATAATAATTATTTTACTCCAAAGTGTCTTTCATTTTCATTGATTTCCCAATACTTATTTATTTATACAGTTTTTTGGCTCTCCTGTAAAATTGAAGAAATGTCGGTGACGTGTTGTCAACATACGGCCATTGATATATAGTATAGTAGTTATAAGTAAATTATACAAAAAGATTATTCTCAAGATGAATTTTAATTAGAAAAATATAATACTACTAGCTGGCCCGACGAACTTCGTACCGCCTCAGAATCAATAAATGTTGTGTTAATTTATTGGATGAATTAAATTCAGTTTGAATGAATACTCAAAATGAATTAAGTTCAATAAATGTTCAAAATTCAAAATGAAAAGTATTTAAATTACATTGAAATGATGTAATTCACGTGGCACAGTCGATAGATTTAAAGGAATGCAGTAGATCAACGATTTGATTTTGAATTGTGAAGTTGAAATGATCCATATGTTTTTTCTTAGCCCCAAGAATTGCTCGTTCACTCGACCAATTGCGATTTTTGTGATTAGATGTTTGGGAACATTTTGTTGATGAAGCCATCCTTTGTTGAGACGAAATTGCAAAAATTCGGCGGAATCAAAATCAATCCGTTCGATTCGTCAACAGGAACACGGCCGTTACCGACGATAGTCAGCAATTGCTTGGAGAAATCTTCGGCAGATGGATCGTTTAAAAATGCAACTCGCATGTTTATCGTTAGCTGAAGTTTCTTCACAAAGCGCCACAGAGTCGGATGTTTTGAGGCAAGCGTTTATTTCATTGGCAGCGATCGATCTTGAAATGACTGGTAGTGTTTGGCGGAAATCGCCAGATATTTAAATCATTGCGCCTTCAAAACATCTTAAGTCATTGCACAGATATTCGATTGAGTGCTTCCAATGCGCGTCTGTGCGTCATTGTGCATAAATCCCAGGTGATGATTTTACTTGCTACCAAAACTTTGGTCATTGCTGAGTGTTTCGCAATCTTGCATGTCAGTTTTTCAGTCGTTTAAAGGTTAAACGGATATTTCAGCACTGAATGAGCCGTTCGCCATCTTTCTATCAACGTGGCCGCTATTCCAGAAGACGAAACTGCTACAGCAATTTCGGATCTCGCACGAACAGTCGCCATAATCAATGATATGAGGAATATCTTCCCAGTCCTACGATGTGGCGTTGGCATTCCTAACTTGACTAACAAAATGCCTCACATGAGGTAACACATGTCTTCGATCTAAATCAAAGCCTGGTTATTTATCTCTTCATTCACCACGAGATCGGGATTCCCCGAACTGACACGAATTCGATGTAAAATGTCTTCCGACATGTCATCCTTGTATGTGAAGCATGTCAAAATAATGATAGAAAATAATGTGCGTATCTGACTTGAAGATTCAGAAACAATTTCTTCAGCGATTGTCATGTCCCAATAAGTATCATTTTCAAGCAAATTGAGCTGTTGAACTGTGTAAATGCGACCAAGAGCATTCGGGTGATCAGGAACCGCATCGCCTTGCTTTTGACGTTAAAATTTCTTCGATATAGCGTTCCAAGTGTAATAACGTGTCATCTCAGAGTAGAGCAACGTTCGTGCAAAATATTTTTGTCAAAAATTTATCATACCTAATTACAAACATAACCTTATTTCAATATTATCCGATTTTCTTTCGTTTTCATTTCATATCATCGATTTCTTTTATTATAATCCATATTCTAAATTTAAAATTATTTTTAAGTCAATCGTACGCAAAAGAAGCAAAAACAAACAAATATAGAAAACAGTGCGATCTGGTGGAATTTTCTGAAACCAGCATACGACATTTTCTGTTCGTCATTTGAAAACTGTCACTATATGACAATATTAATTTTCTTCATAATTTATTTTCCGTCATATTTTTCCGATGTTTTAATGCTTATTCTGCTATTCTAGGCAAAAACGAATTTTATAAATCAAATATCATTGAAATCCTTGCAGCAATTCTCGAGATATACGTGGTGTAAATAACCCCACTTTGTTTTATATATATAGATTCTTCGCTACTTGATAACATTGGGAGACTTTTATGAGGGACTAGACATACATCGCTTTTATCGACACGTTTAATGTGTTATTAGAAAATTAGTTATCCGCTTTTAAGTTTTTTGTGTCATTGAATCGTGTTGGAACAAATAATTCGTGTAAAAATATATGTAGTATTTGTTATTTTTCAACTAGTATAAAAAACGCGTAAAAAAGTGTTTGTAAATCCAGGTCTTAAAGTGGCATTATTGCAATGAGACAGATTATAGCTTTATCCGGTTAATCAGATTAGATGTCTCATTATACACACACACACACACACAATATTTTAATTAGATAACATTTTCAGCAGACCTACAAGCTTTATTGGATCAGTATGAAAATTATGTGCGTGTCGATTGGTTTGATACTGGATAATTTTGTTTTGAGTGTGATGTAACACGATTATTAAAAAATATTATGATGATTTATTCTTTTCACTGTTTAGATTTTGATAGTTTTGAAATTATAAAAAATGTAGCCAGCGGCGTAGCCACCTCGTAGCAGTCATGCATTGCATGAGGGTCCAACAGCGAAAAAAGGTACACAAATTTCTACACACACTTAACTCTGTTTTACACGGTTTCGAAATAGCACGGTCCACTAAAAATTACTGATACCAAATTTTTACACGAGTTATTTACTCTAACACGATTCCCAAAAAATAAAAATACAGAAGAGAATAACTGATTTTCTTATAACAAGAAATTACACAAACTACACAAAGAATACTAACAAACAAAATGTTTTATTGGATCCTAACTTAATTAGATCTAGATGTCTCAAAACATTTTCAGCGATGAATGTCCAGTCCCTCGTAAAAGTCCCCGTATATAATCAAGTTACGATGAGCAGTACTATTTTTTCTTAACAAAAATAATATTTTGTGTAATTTATGTTATAAATGCCAAATATTTTATTAAAAATTAAAATATAAATAAAGAAATAAAAAATAATCTGCAATACCATATACTTATCAGCAGCTGGATTTCTTCGAATTCTTTGTGTTTCTTATTCAGTTGGAAAAAAGTAATACCAACCTCTTATATACAGCCTTTCCATCGATTTCACACGCAATTTTTAAATGTAGATATGATATATCAGTAATATATATAAGTATAATTATAGTAATGTTGTACATTTATATCAGATTGTAAGATACATACAAATGTACGTGTAAAAAGCTGATCAATTTGAAAATCATCCCCTATTCACTGGGGTAAATGGTGTGAAAACGTTAGTAGGCAGACTATAAGTAATCCAATCACAAACAATTAACAGATCACGTTCGATCAATAGTGTGTTTTTCCTATTAGGTACAGCGAATAGAGATGTTATCTCCCCTTTGTCAAGTACTCGATATTTGCTTTCGTTTTTAGTGTTGGTATTTATTTTATTGTTAACTACCTTTTCTTCTTTAATAATAATAATAAAAACATTTTAGTGCTGTTAATTATCGTATTAATTAAGTAATTAATTTGTCGTCTGCTGTGTGAGGTTGAGCGACTGAGTAAATAACAGTTCTCGTAGAAAAACTTCTTTTGAGATGCCTCTGTTAGGAGGCAATATGCTCTACATTGGAAGCGGACATGGATAAAAAAACAGTCATGTCAAACTTGTTCACCACCAAATGCTAAGATAAATTCTGCATATTTGCCCGCTGGCCGTATAAAAAACTCAAATTAAAAGTAACCATTTTTTATTGTACACCTATTTATAAAATAACAATCGTACAAAAAAAATGTTGTAATGATGAAAAAAAAAAAATATTTTATAGTCAAACAGGGTTTTGAAATTATAATTTTATCAAAACATTTCGTGACCAAACAAATTCTGGCCAAATTCGGGCTGGGCTAAAAATAGGTATGTTGGCAAACTTGGCCCACAGGCCGCGGTTTACCAACTCTTCTCCTATACCATCCAAAAAGAATCTCTAGATGCGATTTAGAAAATTCGAATACAAATACAAACGAAAAATAAATTAATAAAAAAGACTCAAGATGCCTAAAACCAGAGTTATCCCAGAATTTGGTTCGCCTGGCAACCCTAAATAAAACTCTTTTTTAATAGTGAGTTAGGTATTTAAAATTATAAATATAGCGTACCAGTGAGTCACATCTGTACATCCCACCCTTAAAACTTACAACAGCCTGCACAAGGATTTTGTTAAGTGTTTCATTTAGTCATGCCGCGTTGTTTGCTGCCGAAATTATCGGGGGAGTCCCCCGGTTGGGATATTATTCAGTTGTTTCTGGCAAACGTCCAACAGTTTAACGCGCGGGGTGTTCCCCGAACGAAAAGCGATGGCTGAAAAACAACATTCCGACGACGGCAATGAAAAAAAAAACAAAACAAAGCGAAAAAAGAAAAACACCACCGATGTGTGATTAATGGCGCCATTTTCGAGATCGTTCATCACGGGTGGGTGTGCTTAATTTGGGCATTTCAAGTGTGCTTACTGCTTATCCGATACACGAAAATTCAGATACAAAGGGTCGATTTTAATACACCTTATCCCTTTTTTTGCGCGGTTTTTACACTGTCCAACATAATGGAAACTAAATTAAACTTCTTTATGTACATTTAATGTTTTTTTACACGTTTCGTTTTTGTTATTTCAATAGTTAAATGGGGCCATTCGATAACTTTTGCACATGGGCCCAGATTTTTTTGTTACGTCGCTGTGTCCACCACTGATATATACGATCAAAAGACTTTATATGTCATTCAAAAATATAGTCATTAACGTTTTTTAGTGAACATTTCTGACCTTCTTTCCATATATTATACAAGTGAATTATTATGTTTTATAAATCTCAGGTTTGCAAATTTGTTAACGATTTTTAGTTTAGTTTAATTTTGTGAAGATTAATCTTATGATAAAAAGATCTTTTATTTTATTTTATGAAGCAATGTAAAATATTATTCAAAAATTACATAGTTGTTGAAGATTTAGACAGTTAAACAACTTCCAATATTAATATTTGTGAACTAATCACATTAGTAAAATTTTGGTCGGAGAATAGTATAATATAACACTAAATAAAATAATTAAAAATCATTTTTTAATCGGCTTCGGAGCCGAAAAAAAAACTTTCAATTAAAATCAAATCGATATAAAAATAATATCGTAATATATTTTAAAAAGATTTTTATTACAAGGAAACCAAATTCAAAGCGCATATTTTCGTGAGTTGCAATCCGGATACTGGCGCGCAATGGTCGCGACCGGAAGTGAAATGCGACCGGAAATCGATTCATCCGTCTCAGTCGGTTAGGAAAGCCCCGCGGTGGGCGCCACCCGGGAGTGCCGCGCGCCCCAGCGCCGGTAGAAAAATCGGAAAAGAAATCTCAAAGGGATGTATTATTGTTTGTTTTGTTTTCCCGCCGAAATTTTGTGGACAGAAGTTTCCCGAAAAAGGTTGAATAAGCAAACCGCATTATTTCATGTTTGCCAAAGTGAATTATTTGATTAAAATAATACCCTTTGCAATAAAAATACGAGCTATAAATGAATTTTGAGCGAAGGCCCCGCAGGTATACGGGCTTCGGTAAATCAGAATCTGTTGGGAAAACAAACAGTAAAAAGTTATTTGGAATGGCAAGAAGTTGTTTTATATTAATTTAGTTACGAAAAAATGCACCTGTTCGTTCATAGGCAGGCAGATTTTCAAATATTTATTATTTTCGATAAGTTCGGCGAGATCTTAAAGGGGATTCATTTTTAATACAAAATAGAAACGATAAATTAGACGTAGTTTGTTCATTAGAGAACCATTCTCAGACTAAATATAATGTCCAGACATGAACAAAAAAGGGGGGAAAATCTCAACGATACGAGTGATACGACTC
This sequence comes from Himalopsyche anomala, assembly GCA_031772345.1. Taxonomy (NCBI): domain Eukaryota; kingdom Metazoa; phylum Arthropoda; class Insecta; order Trichoptera; family Rhyacophilidae; genus Himalopsyche; species Himalopsyche anomala. Next base: position 359,375 of record CM062835.1, on the reverse strand, counting down.
AGTCTGATCTGTCAGGCCCGAAGTCCATACCGACTTGATTGCATCTAAGGCATGTAATAAGATATTCAAGGAGTTCTTCGAGACTTATTGAAGAATAATAGAATCAAATTCTTAAAAGCTGAAGATTTTTTAATTAGATATTTTATTTATCATTCTGCACACTGCAGTGTACATGCAACCGAGTATTTTCAAAAATTTGAACACGAAAAACGTTGTTACGCTACAGAATACACCTGTGTACAACGATTGTGAAACCGCAATGGGTGGTGGTGGGTACAACAATGAGTATATATGAATATATACATATATATATATATATATATAAATAAATATATATTTATATTATATCGTAGGAAAAACAAGGTAGAGACTTATTAAATTTCCTTTACTTTTATCGTACAAGAACTGATAAGGACTCGTGTGGCTCCATCATATACGATCAGAAGTCGATTAAAGAAAAGTCCTCAAAATAGCTTATTACTGAAATAGCTACCGATACAATTAAATGATTTTCGTAAGATACCTCACTATTTTTTCTTTTATAATATAGTGCTAACAAGTTAATGAAAATTCAACCAACAAACTTATTATTTGCGGCAAGAAACAGAGATGCGATATGTAGGTACTATACAAACATTTAATGTATTTTTGGACAAATTCCAATAAAATTTAACCAAATATAGAAAACTATACGCTTATTAGATTGTGTTATATTTATACCAAAACCTACAAGCATGGTACGATACCGCTCAAAATAACTGATTGCTTTCGAAATAAATAAAATTATTAACAATAAGGAGCTATTTGAAAAATATCTTAAATACGACAGGTTGTTCGCCACTGCCAAATTTATTTCAAATGGGTTAACCCTTCCTAATTGATGCAACTCATTAGTTAATCATTTAGTAACGTAAATTTTATTTGTAGTATCATTAGTATTATTGTTTGTTTGTTTTTCTATTATCCCCTCCTTGTTTTTATTGTATTTTTGTAATATATCAGAATAGTGAAATTAAAATCATTCGTACTTAAACAAGCATTTGTGAAAGTAAGATTGTTTGAGGATAAAAAAAATAATATGTTCTACTAACACCTCGGTGCGGCTTTAGTTTTTCCTTGAATTTTCGATATCGGATCCTTACAAAATGGTCTGTCAATCAATCTTTAGGCAATAAACACTCATCAAATTATTTGACGACCGGATTAGGATCAGAATTGCCTCTTGAGCGTTTTCAATCCATTCCGGATGGATTGAAATGGGCCTCTAAATAATTTGATAGGTCACTAAATTTGTTGATGGCCTATGGGCAATTTATTGTGACGCCTACAGGCACAGCACTATGTCTCGGTAATTTGGGAACGGGAATTTAAGTAATACCCAGTATATGTTTTCAAGAAGTATGTATATTTTATGTTCGTGTTCATATTACATACCATTCAACGTTTCAAACACGTTTCATCTCTGTGGAGGTGAATGTTAAAATTATGAAGAATTAATATATGTAAACAGACGCTGTTTCACAGATTCAGAAAATTGAATATTTAATATGGAAATCGATACCGAATAAGACAATCACCCGAGAGCGTTGACCAACTGGCTACTGCAGTGTTTCTCAAAAAAAGTTAAATTTCTCAAAAAAAATGTATTTTTTTCCTAGGTAATCAACATTTCCACATTGTTTTTATGTTAGAAAAAGATATCACAAAATAGCCGGTGTCCTATTTACAGAAATGTATTGGTATTTGATATGCGACTGTTATAATATTTAAAATATAAGTAATGTACAATCGTAATATAGTAGCTCCCACTGTAGAAAATATGGCCCTAATGAAAGTATTTCAACATAACTTTTTTCTCAGTTGCTCAACCTCAGAGAGTAAGAATAGAAGGACGAGACTAGAACAGAACTAGTGGTTAACTATTTCCTATATTTCACCCCCTTAATTGAAAAAAAAGAGGGAGAAGATATTTCACAAACACCCATTACTTCGAACAGAAATCGATAATTCTAGTGAAAAGTTGATGTTCGTACCGGGACTCGAACCCTTGAGGTCCGTCACGGAAACTAACAACGTTGATCGCTAAGCGACGGACCCGACGTAAAAAACAGTTTTTGTCTTGATTTTTATCGTCTGCAGTTGTAATATAGTTGAGAAGCACTGGACTTTAAAAAGCCAACAAATCATGTTAATTGAAATATTTTATAATGTATGGGAAAGTTAAATTAGACGTTATGCTATGTATCCTTATTTTAAACTAAATAGATAAATAGTGGAAAATATGATAAATACGCACAAAAAAATATAATCTTAAATTCCCAAGGAATAATATTTGTATTGGAAAAATGCTGTCGTTATAGCAGTTGGACTCTAGTTGCAATCGCCGAAAAAATGGGCCTGAAGGGATTCCGCAAAGAAATAACGAGTATAAAAGTGTAGATATAGTGGGCTGCACATACTTTTAAATCCCTGAAATTATATTTTTCCAACGCTTCCTGTCAAATTTGAAAAGGGACCGCGCACGTGTTTGATATCAGAGCCCTATAACTGAAAAAAAATGAATTTGGATTGTAATATTTCATGAATTTCGTTTAATTAACACTATAATATTTTGTTATACAATAGTTGTTTTTTTCTTCTGTAATGGTAAGATTAAGAACATCAATTTTATAAAGCAGATTTTTTTACGAACGCTTTTTAAAAACGAAGTTTTCGTTAGATGAAGAATTTTTATAGCAAGTTCTTCTTAGATTACAAACATTTATTGTTGCTTCTGTTTTCATTTACAGACATTTATGATAGGGCCCGTATTTATCTGGTCAGATTTTCGATTCAGTTTCGGTCATAATTTTTAATACATTGGTCAGAATTTATATTAAATGGTCATAATCGGTCAGAATTACAGAGAGCAGAATAAATAATTTATGGTCAGAATTAATATAAAATAATCATAATTTAAACGGAACTGAAAATAAACCTAACCTTACTTAACCTGACCTAACCAAAATGGTTACAACAATCTGACCGTATAATATTTTTATTCTGACCAAAAAAATAATTTTATTCATACCAAAAGTTTATTTGAATTTTGATCATTTAATTTGTTGCCTTTATGATATGCGATATAAGTGAGGATCAAACATTTGTAAACAAAAGTGTTTTGTCACAATTTTTGAAAAATGGCGTTTAATATCAGTTCTGATTGTCCACAATAAAATCTATGAATGGAAATCACAATTAGTGTTAAAACAAAGTTATTTTAATATAAAAATTAAATCATAAAGTTGACACATTCTAGCAAACAGTGATTTCACCAATACTTAAATCATCATTTCCCATGTTCTGTATTTGTGTGAAAAATCACTTTTTGAATGTTTGCCCTCAAATAATGATAGACAAACAGAAACCACCTGATTATATTTGAGTCTTTAATCATTCAATATGTTTTGTGATAGTGGAAAAAGTAATATCGAAATGATAATTTTAATTATCTTATAATGGACCCGATACAGCGTAAAATTTTACACAATGTGACTTGTGTAAAATTTTTGATATTTTTTTTGTAAAATGTGTTTAGGAGTACATACTCAATGACCAAACGATCGATATATAAAAACAAATATTATTCGCATGAAAATGTGTATTTGGGGTTTTGTGAAAAGATTTATCAAGTGGAGATTTCCGATCACACTTCATTGACATTGACACGAAAGACCACAACCTTTTGGTAAAGTGGGAGATTATATTATGGCAGGGTTGCCACAAATGTGTCAGTAAAATTAATATTTTTGTATATAAATATATAAAAAAAGTGATTTGAAATAAACCTACTGTACATTAGACATTTTTAAAAAAAAAAAAAAAATATTATGTATTTATTATATTCTTATAAGATTAGAAAAACATGAACCAAATTGCGTATTTTTACGATGTATATCTTTTTCTAAAAACATTGTTACTGCCGCGTCGACTTAAGCGTGACGTGACAAGGCGGTTTTGAAATGTGTCATATTAAATTTAATACGATCATGAAAATTTTAGTCAAATAGTTTCTGAGCCATATTTTAATAAAAACTGAAAAAAACAATATTATGTATTTTTTAAAATAAATATTTATATTGATAATAATTTATATAAATATCTATTTAATATTTTGTAAGTTACACGGCTTTTAATATTTGAGCGTTAATATAATGTATAAAATGAAAGCACGATTTTTTTTTACACCAAAGTTTTTTGACATTTATCGATTTTCAGTTAGGATTTAAATATTGATTAAATAAGATTTTATTCTGAATATTTTTAGCTGCACATCCAAGAATTTTGAAATGTTGCACTGCCACTTGGTTTTTTCTCGATCTAAAATACCATTCTAATTTTTAGACAGTTCATAGAGGATCATAGAACCTTGAAATACTTCAGGGTATAAATAAATCAGGATATTCACGAACTAAAGATATAGAAACAGCAAGTCTAGCAGATGAAATAGTGACTCGATTTCCACAGTTATTCACGGTCATCAGGTATGAAGACACGACGAAGAAAAGATTAACTACTAGTGCCTTATGCTAAAAATAAGTATCCCGCTTTGGTTCAATAACTTTTCATCCTTGCTCACGCCAGATTTAGGTATTATAAAACAGGGGTGGCGTTAAACGTAAAAGTAGGGTGTTTTAGAAACGAGCAGAGGATTTTATCAAGAGAGGGGAGGTTTCTATGTCGTGGTCTAGCAAGCACAATAATACTACCTGTCACGTGTCATTTTTGATCATGGCTAACTTTAGAAAAATGAACGTATATTGTGCTCGGAACATCATGCGCGTTTTATAATAATTCTTGAACGAGATTAGTTTTACGTCAAAATATCTTGTTTTATTTTGTTTTTATAGGTTTTAAAAGTGATGTAAACTTATATTTCGGGATCCTTCGTCGGGTAGTCAATGTCGTAACGTTCAAGTCACTTCGATTACAAAGCTTACGATCTCGATTTCCGGTATGTACAGTTTCATAAACTAATTTTCCAATCGTGAAATGATGGATGTATTTCCTTTTGTTTAAAAATTTCCCAAATTTTAATTATGTTTATAATTGACATCATTTGCCACTTATATTAATTGATGAGTTTTTAATTGTGTGTTATAGGTGTTAAGCATTTTAATTTTGTGTAATTATAATGCAATTTGTAAATCCTTTTAATTGTAAGTAATTGCTTACACCTTGTTGTTTCAATTTAACTTATATAAATAGCACTGCTTAATTTATTTTCCTTATCAGTTGATAATGCTCGTGAGGAGCGAAACCGGTCGTGATCAAATAAATTTTAAGTTTAAAAAGTACTAAAAATCTTTTATTATTTCTATTATAATGCCATTCCACCAAGTATTGACAGTGAACACCTTAAAAGCGAAATATATTATTATTCAAAGCAAATTAGTTGAAAATGAAGTGAATATTTATAATGATTTTCATACAACATCATCAATTCTAAAATCTTAACTAATAATGCAAAATAAAGTTGTAAGTTTTTTAGTTGTGCCGACCACTATTCAATCACTCAACCTGTGGGAGACGGTAACGAAAAACCGATTGGAAAAGAAAAACAATAATCGCTTGGTTTTGAACACAATTTTATAAATCTACTAGCTGGCCCGACGAACTTCGTACCGCCTCAGAATCAATAAATAATGTGTTAATTTATTGGATGAGTTAAATTCAGTTTGAATGAATACTCAAAATGAATTAAGTTCAATAAATGTGCAAAATTAAAAATGAAAAGTATTTTAATTACATTGAAATGATGTTATTCACGTGGCACAGTCGATAGATTTAAAGGAATGCAGTGGACCAACGATTTGATTTTGAATTGTGAAGTTGAAATGATCCACATCTTTGTTATTTGCTGCAAGAATTGCTCGTTCACTCAACCAATTATGATGTTTGTGATTAGCAATGATGAGACGAAATTTCAAAAATTCGGCAAAAACGAAATCAATCCATTCGATTCGTCGACAGGAACACGGCCGTTACAGATAGTCAGCAAATGCTTGGAGAAATCTGCGGCAGATGGTCGTTTAGAAATGCGACTCGCATGTTTGTCGTTAGCTGAAGTTTCTTAACATAGCGCCACAGAGTCGATGTTTTAAGTCAAGCGTTTATTTCATCGGCAGCGGTCGATCTTGGAATAACTGGTAGTGTTTGGCGAAAATCGCCAGATAGTAGAATCATTGCGCCTCCAAAACATTTGAGTCATTGCGCTGATCTTTCATAGTTCGGTTGAGTGCTTCCAATGCGGAGGAAAAATAAGCCACCATTTCCCTCATCAATTGCCTTCATTAAAGTATCGTACACTTTCTGTTGGGGGTTCAACAGTGGTACATTCGTTCGAAGTGATTGGTTCAATGCATCTCGATCATATTCACGTTTACGTTCCGATTCTCGATTGAAAGCGTCGTTCATTCCTCGATCTGGCGACGCATCATGCAGCGCATGAGGTAACACATATCTTCGATCAAAAGCAACGCCTGGTTATGTATCTCCTCATTCACCTCGAGATCGGGATTCCCTGAACTGACGCAAATTCGGTGTAAAGTGTCTTCGGACATGTCATCCTTGTACTTTTTCCACAATTCACGTGGATTCGATGGGAAGCGTGTCAAAAAAATGATAGCAAATAATGTGCGTATCTGACTTGGAGACGCAGAAACAATTGCTTCAGCGATTGTCATGTCCCAATGAGTTTAGTTTTCAAGCAAATTGAGCTATTGACATGCGGCACGAAATGTTTGGAATACGACGCCATTGACAGTTCGAAATGATTCGAAATGTCGACCCGAAGGGAATTATTGTTTTTTTTTCAGATTTTTCATGTTCACAGAACTGAAAGACTCTTAGAAAACCATTCCGAGCACTCTTACTGATTGGTTTAGAAATACTTGGCATAGCTAATACCTCTTTATTTCACTGTATTTTAAATAATAAAATTACATCTTCACAATGTTGACAAACGACTACTTTTGTTTGACAGTAACTGTCAAACAAAGACTATTAAATTTAGGTAGGATAAATTTGTTCTCTATGCATGTCACCAACATAATGACAGGGATCTTTTCAAAATTATTCAAATAATACTTTTTTATAATTTTACGAAAGTTCATTCTAAATTTTCATATTTTTTATATTACCAAATGATATAAATTCTCATTATAACAAAGAACGCAACATTTTCTAAATCTTCAATATTATATTTATGAGATTATCTTTCATTAGAAAAAAAAATATTATTTTTTTGTTTAATGTTCCACACATACCAACAGTTATACATTCAATCCTGTTTTTATGCGGTAGATGCGTTCCACGAAATATCGCAACAAAAAAAATCGCATAAAAAAACTTGACTTCCATACAAAAATTGGGGTGCGTTACTTAAATTGTAAAATCCGCATAACTTTGAAACAGCGAGTTAAAATATACACTAAATCGCAAAGTATATGAAAATAAGGGGAAAACCACGGCGTAAAAATATTAAAAAATAATCACTGTATGAAAATTCTATGTGTGTTTTAAAGCATGTGGTTCTAAATCACTCTTTTTCGGAAGAAATAGTATGCGCATCGATTTCATAAAACTATGGCTGTTTTCTAACAATGAAATTAGTGATCAGAGTTTGTTCAGATTTTCTTTTTCGATAATTAATTGGTTATGCAGTTTGTTACACCCATATATATATATATTTTAAAGTTATCGTTGAAACTTGAATGCGCGATCAGAATTTGAATCATTTAGAAAGAAATGATCTTCTAATTTACTGAAAAGTTGGATACCTTCTTCAATTATTTTTGCAGTGAAGAAACTGGAATTTCTTTCAGTTTGTCATTGTTTTCTGGTTTTTTGTCAATAATTAAATTTAAATTATGAACATCTTCGTCACTTATAGCTTTATCTGTAAGTAATTCGTCGATATAATTTTCGCTAAAGGTATCAAACCTTTCTTCGCCAAGTTATATCGTAAAATATGGTACATCTAAAAAAATGCATTTCTAAAAAACCGCATTACTTCGAAATCGCATAAAAAAACCACATAAAAACAGGATTGACTGTATATGGGGATCAAAAATAAAATAATGATTTGATAGTATTCTATAACAATATAATATACATGAAAAGTATACTGATTTTTTTTTACATACCTTCTGATTTTATGTACTTTCATTCGTCTTTTCACATTTCAGTATATATTTTAGCGACGGTGATGAACATGAGACATAAATTCCTAAAAGTTTTTTTTTTAAATGGATATTGAAGATTTAGTTTCGATTTAGTTTAAAGTTGGCATTCCTAACTTGATTAACAAAATGCCTCACATGAGGTAACACATGTCTTCGATCTAAATCAAAGCCTGGTTATTTATCTCTTCATTCACCTCGAGATCGGGATTCCTTGAACTGACACGAATTCGATGTAAAATGACTTCCGACATGTCATCCTTGAACTTGTTCCACAGCTCACATGGGTTCGATGTGAAGCATGTCAAAATAATGATAGAAAATAATGTGCGTATCTGACATGGAGATTCAGAAACAATTTCTTCAGTGATTGGCATGTCCCAATAAGTATAATTTTCAAGCAAATTGAGCTCTTGACATGCAAGTAGAAACATTCGTCATTTTTCGGATGAACTGTGTAAATGCGACCAAGAGCATTCGGGTGATCAGAAACCGCATCGCTTTGCTTTTGACGTTAAAATTTCTTCGATATAGCGTTCCAAGTGTAATAAAGTGTCATCTCAGAGCAAAGCAACGTTTGTGCAAAATATTGTTGTCAAAAATTTATCATACCTAATTATAAACATAACCTTATTTCAATATTATCCGATTTTCTTTCGTTTTCATTTCATATCATCGATTTCTTTTATTCTAATCCATATTCTAAATTTAAAATTATTTATAAGCCAATCGTATGCAAAAGAAGCAAAAACAAACAAATATAGAAAACAGTGCGATCTGGTGGATTTTTCTGAAACCAGCTTACGACATTTTAGCATTTGTTGCTGTTCGTCATTCAAAAATCTTATTCTGTATGAAGATATTAATTTTCTTTATAATTTCTTTTCCGTGATATTTTTACGATGTTTTAATGCTTATTCTGCTATTCTAGGTAAATAAGAATTTTATAAATCAAATATCATTGAAATCCTTGGAGTAATTCTCGAGATATACGTGGTGTAAATAACCCGACTTTGTTTTATATAAATCGATTGAAAAGTCAATGTATGCGAGTGTCCAGGGATTCCAACCCGAGGCAGTCGCAATCGATTGGGAAGAATTCCATGTATACCAGGTCTACACCGTTGAGTTATAATTTATTTTGCTCATCGTTATTGGTCTATGTACGGCGACTTTGATATCAGCGACTGCATTTACATTACTGGTGGTAATGTGATAGCTGTCATCAGTAAAAGCGACATATCAAATTATTGAACACTTTTTATTTATACACTAGCCTGTTCCCGGCAAGCGTTGCAATTCCACTTAATGAAAGACATTCTGTCTGTTTGACGTTTGTTGCCGATTGTCTATGGTACGACACACGCGCCACCTACTGTAGTTTTATTGTACTACGCCTATAACCTTCGCGCAAGTTTCATGAACGGTATGGCAGACACAAACATTGATTTTCATATATATAAGACCTACTGTAAGTTCACTTTAATATGCCTATAAACTTCGCGCAAGTGCAAGCAAAAAAATAGTCAATGTTTTATTGCATTCGGATTAGCGGCTTGGCAACCCATAGGGTACGAACAAAGAAACATTTAATTGATATATTAGATATAGGTTTCTGAAATATTTGAGTGTTTAAAAATTCTCACTAAAAATATATATGAGACAACAGCACAAAAATCTTATTCAATGAAATCGAGCATAATTATTGCGATAAAATAAGTTTAAATGGGAGAGTCAACAAAGGTGTTTTGGGGGTGGGTAGGGTTAGTAAAAGAGTGATGATAATATAGAAATGAGGGTTGGGGGAGCGTCATGGCGCGGTCCAGCGAACACAATACCCACCGCCAACCTGTCACGTGTCACTTTTACTCATAACGGGCGGCGTGGCGGTGAAAAAAATAAGCGGAAAGCATTTCATTCCGTAAATGCTCACCCCTGAGGGGTGGGAGAAGGTTCATTGGCATGAAAACTTTTTATTATAATTTCAAGGCTTAACGAATAAAAAAAAGTTCACTTTATTGATAGCTAGTATCGTTAGTGGAATTTCATCTACATGATCGCGCGGTAAAAGGTTTGAAACTTTCCTTTATGAGGCTTTAAATCAATAGTCACCAACTGACTTTCCATTATTTTCTCTTTAGGAAAGAAGTTGAGAAGCTGGCCGTGATTAGTAAATTTTGTCGAGATTCTCTATAAGATTTATTTGAGTCGATGCTGATTCATCTAAGGGATCTAAATTCAATAAAAATGAAAAAGTTGTAAAAAACGTATTTACAAATCAAATTTAGTCACACAGTATATTTATATTGCCAAAAAATAGTAAAATAGGTAATAAAGATTATGGCTGTAAAAACCGAGGCCCGCGTCACATTTATAATTACATTAAGAATTTTTTATAATATAAAATAACATTTTTAGCTCAGTAAATATAGTAAAAATATCATCACGGATTTCAAAAACGATTTATGTATTTTGGAAATATTGAGTAGGATATTTTACTTTTAAGTCAAGTTTTGTGAAAGTACTTTTTCAACCATGAAATTCATCAAATCAAAATACAAATGTTCGTTGAAAAATACATTATTATAAAATTGGTTGGGTTTGGCAACCACAAACATCGAAATTAATATGGCTACTTTGGTAAAAGACACAGGAGCTCTCGAAGAATTTCCATTAACCTCAGATTATCTGATGTTGGACAGCTCTGATATAAATATAAAAATCAATAAGTTAAACAATTTTTGAATGTTATTAAATATAACTTCGGAATCACAACAAAGAGCTTTTATATATATAATGTTATGAAATAACAGTAACGTTTTGAATATATTTAAATATGGTTCTGAATACAATATGTTGAAGAAACTATTCCTAATTGTAGACTAATGTTACATCTTAGATACATACATTTTTTTTTAGGATAACATTCCTTGAGTTGAGCAAGATGTTGTTACTGCTGTTTGTAAATATTTATATATTACGTTCATTTTGTAATTTCAATGATATTAGCCGAATTAACCAGGTGCCTTGACACTGACCCAGTTATAAATAATCTATCAAAAAATACCACCAGTTGTTGACTCCTGGCTCAGAACAAAAAGGATTGACTGGCATTTAGGCTTGGAGGGCTTTTGTCTATTTGGAAAATGGACGATAAAGCATTTCAAAGATTTCGGATTTTTTACTTTTAATTTTTTGAAAAATGAATCTTAACCGTTATCTTGAATGTTATCAAAAACATTTGTGCTTGAGATAAGATTCAAAAAATATAAAATATATTTTGTTGTTACCGGCGTTCTCAAAATAGTGATACTTAATGAATGTGCAAGATTGGATAATTTCACCTTATTTTTTGTGTGATTGATCTCTTTTAAAGATAAGTTATTTTAAGAGAAGTGGTCGTTATTGGGCCCTTTAAACTGTCTATTTTATGAACAGATATAACTACAGTTTTCTTAAAACATTATGTTGAGATAACTCAATTAGGAGGCCATATTAGATAAAAAACAAAAAAAATAATAAAAGTTGAGTTCCATTTACAATACAATTTTTTTGTTTTTGTACGTTTTAAAAAAATATTAACATCAATTTTAATTATTATTAGTAAAATTAGGAATTTTTATACTGCATTCGTTGTTCTACAACACTTTACGTTTTGATTATTTGGCCTCTAAAAAGACGATATGCAGGCTGCAGAAAATATACTGTAGTAAAGATAACTCGTTCTTATAGAGAAAAATTTAAAGTATATCTACTTTTAAAATTTATAATCCACCATAAACTATTCAGCCAGACTTGGCTAAAAAAACACATAAAATTAATGCCTTTTTTGTTCGAATAAAATAAAAAGTAATTTACAGACTCGAAAATTCTTTTTGTTTTCCAGTTTTCGCACACTGTTTGTCTTCTTTTTTTAAATTGAATACGCAGCATAATTCCGATAAGAAATGACCGACAATTTGTCGCTCGTCGTATACAATAAAAGACTTTCTATCTCCTAGCAAGGAACATTTTTCGCTTGAGAAGAAATATTCTTTTTTGTCTGACATGAAAATCTTTTGTCTACGGAGCTTAATGTCTTGTTTCACAAAATAAAAGTGATTATTATGAAAATAAAAAGCTCCGTGAAGAGCTGAAGAGGAACTTGTAGACGTTTTAATAGGTTGTCCGGGATTGTTTCGCGATGCAATTGGAACTTTTATATGAAAATCGACACAAATATTATGTTCAGTAAAGTAGTTGTGCAGTCTTTATAAACTCTTTTTTCTTTTGCTGATATGATAACCATTTACTAAGTAAAACTCCGCTATAATATAAAGTTAAACTAGCAAAGAATTTAATCAATTAAAACATTATAAACACCACTACTAAAACCAAATTGAAAAACTTGTGTAATTAAGTTCTATAACAGGCTAAATAAGAATTAGAATTATCAGAATCATAAAATTTTGTTCATATATTATTATATTACAAGAATTCCGGATTTTCTTTCCGTTTGAAAGACCACTGTTATAATATTTTCATCCTCCAATTATATTTTCATTGCCAATTATTCATCATGTTCTTTGTGTAGTATTTATTGTTAATGCAATATATCAACACCATGTTTGAGTACTTTATAAGTAAAATATTTTATCCGTTGGGAATAGAAGAATTTATTGCGAATAAAGAATTTGTTCACAAGTTTATCATTTTTTAAAAAGATAATTCCAATTATTGCAGAAATGTAACCGAATTATTGAGGTGTTTATTTATGTTTGAAAATGTTTATGTAGATGGTTTAAAAGATGATATAACAGTCCTGGAAATAGACGGATTGAGTTTTAAGATATTGGGTGGCGAAATCTTAACTGCCGTGATCGAAATAAATTTAACCTAAAATATTAAATTTACCTTATCTATTCAAAAATCAAAATAAACAAACCATTTTGATGTTTTAATAAAAAAATTGTATCATTAGTGTCAAAATAGCAAGATACATAGAATTTTGTCAATCGATAGACCGTTACTTAACGTTAAAGAACTTATAACCAACTTTTGTTCAAACTAAATCCCTCGACATTTTTAAATCTCATAACATAAAATGATTCAAAGAGTTACGGCGATATGAAGGATTTTAACCTCGTTTTTAGCAAAGAGATGTCACATCCTCAGGCGAATCACGATTGCTCCTTCTATAATCTGGAACTGGAAACTACCTTATGAGATCCAGATGTAAAAATTGTATCCCAGGGATCCACACTAGGGCGCGTGTCCTGGGGGTGTTCCTTGAGATTGTATTAAGAGAGGAGGGTAGACAAAGGGGGTTGCTAAGCGCGAAGTTTTGGCGAGTGCGAACAGTTGGACGCCAAATATTTTTATTTTACTAAATTGCTGGCCAATGTGGTCATTAGATTTTAGCTTTCGTCTTACTATACAGCGCAGGGCTCCAATTATTTTTATAATGTTTAGTATTGACCTTTCACCGTAGCAGAGAAACGTTACGCTAGTAGTTTTGCAAGCAAAACTTTAAATCAATTTAAAAAATAAATAACTAACGGTATGGTATCCTGCTCTTATTGTCTTAAAATTTTATATAATACTAACAAATTTGTATAAAGGCAAATTTTCGATATCAATCTAAACTCATTCAATCTAGTCTCCTTCTTCTTTCATTCCATTTCTTGTCAATTCTGGAAGCGAGTGGTCAACTATTTTTAGCCTTAGTTAAATTTGATTGCAGTGGACACAGATTTTAAATCCTCAAACAAAAAAAAACAAAATAAATTGTTTGTCGAAGAATTGTTAGCGGTAGCACCATACAAGGCGTGGAGGGAAGGCTTTATTAAAAATATACCAGAGAAAGCACAGCACCCGCTCGTATCCTGGGTGACCGGCCCCCCCGGCGCATTTGAAATCACGAGAGGGATACAGTAGGGGGTGTAGAAGTGTGGGAGTGTGTATAATTAGGGCGGGATATAATTTATAATGTGAAAGGTTTTTGATCCCGCGGAAACCCTACATAGATCATTACCATGAGTGTATTTATGGACAAGAGATTTACACAAAAGTCGAAATATGCGGAATAATAATATAACTCTTTATATATCTAATATATAAATAATATGAGTTGACTGCGCCATCATTTAAATATTTTTTATTTTAGTTAGTTCTGCAGTGTAAGTTATTTGATTAATTCAGGTGTGAGCTGTGTAAATCAATATTAAAATACACTGAACTCCCTTTTTACACATTTTCGAAATAACCCGGTGCAAAAAAGAGAAAAAAAAAAACTCGTGTACTACAAATGTACGTCTTACGTGGGCAAAGTCAAAGCAAATGCAAAGCGAAATGGTCTCCATCTCTATAGTTACCACGTGATAAAACGCACGTCGCGATCAGTTTGTTTGATATTTTGATTCGCTTTAAGCCATGTTCAATTCGCGTTCGCTGTGACTTCGCCCACGCAAGACGTACCCTAACAGTAATTTGGAATTTCCTACATCCCGTGGTATGCTCAGAGAGGTACGCGGAAATGAATAATTTTTGATTTTTTACAGTATTTTTAAAAATAAAATTGAGGTACAATAAGAAAAAATAATTTTTAATTTTTGACATCCTGAATTGATATCATACTAAGAAACCTATCTACCATAAAAAAATATTTTGGTTTTTTTTACACGGTATCGCGTTGAGCGTATCTACCGTGTAAATAGGGAGTTCAGTGTAATAGATTATACACTATACATATATTGAAAAAAATCTTATAATGAATACTTTAACATTTTAAAAGATATGAAAAATAACTAAAAATAAGATGTTTCAAATAAAAAAGATTTTTAAATAAAGTAAAAATATAAATGCGTTTTAAATAGAAATTAAGACAATTAATGAAATATATTGTCATTCTACTATAGTCAGCTTCTGTGATCTAGATTTTTTCTACAATCCGGTGGGTCTAGTTTCATGTTCCGGAATTAATAGTTCTGAGATTTAGCTTTATGACAATAATAAACAAATATCAACATTACAGTGGTTATTTTATAACCATCAACTTTCATGAATCAAAAGAGTCGTATAAAAGTATGCAGCGCGACGTAGTATGCTCACCCTCTAAATCCTCTAAAACTCTGGTGCAAGTCTTAAATAATTATCCTGCATATTTAATATCCGTGAGCAGGTTCGATAATATAAGTACATAATACCATACGTCTGGATGCCAAATTAAACAAGATTCATTTCTTTAGTTGCGTAAAGATTGAAACTAATTTACTTTATGCAATATAAAGAGCCTTTGTATGCAATGGATACTCCTTGATTAAAGATACAGGAATGGCCTACGGCCGCTTTTCAATCCGAGGAGGGGAGCTTTCTATTAGTGCATCCTAATACCTTCCCTTGACTACCTTAGGAATTGCGAAAGCTTTGATATAATGTGTAGCAAGGTTAGCTAGAGAGACATAGCAGAATCCAAAATATATGTAGAATACTGCAAATTGAAGAAATAAACTGTTTATATTTTTTTTACCGAAACTATATATTAATAAAAACACAATAATCCTTTGTACTTCATTCCACTTTATTTAATATGTCAGGACCGGTTTCGCTCATTACGAGCATCGTCAACTGACGTCAGTTGACGATGCTCGTAATGAGCGAAACCGGTCCTGACATATTAAATAAAGTGGAATGAAGTACAAAGGATTATTGTGTTTTTATTAATATAATGCCTTTCCACCAAGTATTGACAGTGAACACCCTAAAAGTGAAACTATATATGTTGAGTTTGGAATGCTATCTGGCTCTTTGTATTTCTAGAGTTAACAAATACTCACTTTTAGCATTACTTCTCGGAGTGTATTTAAGCTTATTACTGTTATGGTGACACTGAGTACTATTATTGAAAAAAAAACACCTAACGAATACTGAAAGTGTTAAGTCAAAAATTGTTGAATTACTGTCATGAATTGTTTGTAGTTAGATTTTAGAACAAGAACTCACTTTGCCAATTGAACTTTTTAAAATTTATTATTTTATATTGATAGAGATGAAAAAAACAATAAATTTATTTTTACATATTTTAAAATGTAAGAAATAACTAGTAGAGGTATCTGAAAATATGCTTTTCCGTGATAACGGCTTGTTACTCATTTGCTAAGCTTCTTTTTTATGAAGACAGTAGGGATATAAAAAAATATCAGAACAGAACAAGTGGTTTACTACTCACTCTTGCTACGCTCTGTTGTTTTAAGATTGGAAGGTACATTTTAGACATCACATACATCCATGCCTTCATGGAAACCAACGAAGTTAACCTCTGCACCACGGATCCAGCAGTAAATATAAAAATGTATAAATTTTCCATCGATCTAATAATTACTTTATACTTGCTAAATTCATTTGGCGTTTCACTGTCGGGTGGAAAGGAATTTTTACCACCAATGAAGATACAAAGCGGGCGATAGGAATAATAAGGATGCCAGCTCCTGATCTAAATAGTTGAATAGTTTGCAATTTATTTTCTAAAGCGCTTTCAAATCTAGGACAATGCGTTCAACTTTTCAACACACATTATTTTGTCAACCAAACAATAGTTTTTCAACTGCTGAGAGAAATGTTCTGAAACTCGTTCAAAAAGCATGCGTTTTAAATAAGATAAGTTTGCATAATAACATATATAAAACGTTCAAACTTTAAACATTTCAACTTTATTCGCCATTGAGGTGGAAAAAAGAAAACAGATTGAGGTAACGTCCGTAAGAGTTTTCCTGGAAAAGGTGATATGAAAAACTACTTAATAAATCTGGTAAGCAAACAAAAACAAATATATTATGTATCCAATATTTATGGACGATATTATTATCTTCTTTTATATTATTATCTTAAACAGATATATGTTATTTAAGTTATTGGTGGATATAAAATGAGGAGCTTGGTATCAAACATGCGCAAACCCAGTTTTGAGAAAAAATGAGATATAGTAATAAAATATTGGAGCACCGATTCAAAAGAACTGAATTTTACTTTAAACATAGATAAAAAAACTAAGTATCAATGAGGCGTCAAAATAAGATCTGAAATTGTGGATAAAAAAATGTTTTTTTATTATACCAATATGTATACAAGATTTTTTTGGGAAAGTATCTATACGACGTATTCATTGTAATTCATTGGCCGGTTAATGTCATCAGGGTCAAGGGGGTGGGATATTGTCACGTCATCGGATGGTAATTGTTTTCTGTATGTCCGTTTAATTTAATATTGTTGATTGTCATATCGTCGGTATTCTGCAAAAAAACATTGTTTTGAGATAGTCTACTATTAAAATATCATGAAGCGAACTGAAATGTAGTCAGGCGGCAGACAATAAGTCAAATAAATAAACAGCAATTGACGAAAAATTTTACAGCTCAAAAACGTGTAGTCGTATAATCGTCATTGGATAGCTGTAGAATTAAGATTAAGAACAGTTAAAATGACCTTTTATAAATTTCAGTAAGTAATATTTGCTAACGAAATATATGTACTTACTTGTTTAAATATAGAAACAAATAAATGTGATATGAGTCAACTTGTTTTTTTGAGATTATAAAGCGTACTTAAATCTATCGATCTGCATTCATAATTCAAAACACCCCAATTTTTGACTTAACGTTTTCTGGCAGAATACCGATGATATATCATTTTCCGCAAATTAAAGCTTCAGCACCCCATTATTTTCACCCTAATTTTCCAATTAATACAGGCTTCTTTGTGCCCGCATGAATTGTTATGCCACAATACCTTCTATTGTTTGAATGACATTCTTCCTACTTTCAATACTGGAGTACCATAGATAAATTTCTATTTTCTTTTGTGTCGTATTTTTATAGACCAGTAACACTTAAAAGGTGGTTCGCTGACGTTTGGAAGCAATCCACAATAAAAGGGGTAGTGAAGAGTGAAGAAAAATACTACTACATATGCTCCAGATTGCGAGCAGAAATTGATTAAATAAAAACAACGGCATTAAGTTCAAGTATAAGATTTTGCATATTAAGTTTGGCCGCCTGTGTGGTCGAGTGGTCAACGTCGTTGGCTTCGGTTACGGAGGTCACGGGCTCGAATCCCTGTTCTGACAGTTTTATAAAATTGATTTTTTCAATCGATTTATGAATTTCTGTTCGAAGGCATGGATGTTTGTGATGTCTTGAATTCCCCTTCCCACCCATCCTATCCTATGAACGGAGCATATCGAGAGCAATTAGCTTACCACTAGTTCCGTCCTAGCCCTATCCTTATATTCCTACTCTCTTTGGAAAAAGAGAGGTTAAGCAACTGAGTAACAAGCAGTTCTCGTAGAAACACTTTTGTTGAGATAAACTCCATTAGGGGCCCATATGCTCCACATTGGGAGCGGAAATGGAAAAAAAAATAAAAAGGAAAAAATATGTACTCTTTATTGTTGAGCATTTCAACAGCAGCTGTTATATTAAAACCGGTTGTTATAGGGTAGTTTAAAATTTCTTATTCGGAGAAGATAAACATAAAAAGATGGTGCTAGGAAAAGACTAGTGTAGAGCGAATAAACAGACATCCATGCCTTTGAGCACGAATCCATAAACCGATTATTTGAATATTGCAATATAGAAAAAATATAGAATTTTATAATTTAAGTCGGATTTTATAATGCCAGGGTTGAAATACTGAAATCGCTTGATCTTAAAAACCAGCCGGGATTTCAACCCGTCGGTATCGGTTGGAGAATGGTTCATTAGCGTCACGCAGTTTAACAATCGCTGGTGCAGCCTATCCCTCCGATGCTTTTCCCGAAAAATCTCAATCGCAAATAGAGCCTTTGTAATATTTCCAATTCATTCTGAATCCTGGATGATTAGTTCTTGTATCGATATAAAGGGAGAGATATTTACAGGCTTCCACAACAAAAGAACTTACGATGCCGGATTACTTTTTTCAAACAGATATTGTTCCGCGTAAGATTGGATTCTTGTTAACCCTGTTCTAATCATAGATAAAATTGATAGACAACGTTATATGCAATAATATATGTATAGCATGCATTTCAGCTTAAATTACTTCTCGCATATGTATTCTTGTAGAGTGTCGGCAACAAGCGTATTTCATGTGGTCTCCAAGAGCATGCAAGTTCGTTAGCTTCGATTTTACTGGACATATTTTTGACGTTATCCGATGCCTAAACTGTTTTCTGCGAATTCACAATCATATAATATGCGGTATTTGTTTTCATTGATGTTTCTATACGCATGTACTAACGCGGTTTTACAAAGCGAACGACGAACAATGCAGATGTGTGGCAGTAGAAAGTGTACTATAACTAACAGTTACATCATTAAAGTTCACATTCAATTTAATTTAACAATACTTTCGATGGATTCGGCGGTAACTTTGTGGAAGTTCATTTTAATATAAAATAAAATAACTTGGATTATTCCACGATTATTTTGTAGAATAATCTAAGTTATTTTATTTTATATTAATTTAACAATGTATAAATTAGCTTGTAAGAGTATAATCTCACCGACAAGCGCTAGACAGAGTAGAAATGACATTACGGTTTAGAAGGGTTTGATTTGTTTTTTTGACAACAAGACGTTGGTATTTTTGAAGTTATTTGAAATGTTATGTCAGTAAATCAACTGCGTAATTGCGCGCGCATAGCCGTGGAGAGTGGATAGAAATACTATGAGTGCACACATGATTATTTTAAAGTTCGAAACCAATTTAACTAAGTTTGTGTAGTTAATTGATATAAAAACTGACTAGTTAACATGTTCATGTATTCCCTCGCGTAAACTGTTACTGGTTGAAATATACAATGTATACATTGACTGTGTGCATACTAACACATACAAAATCTTGAGACCTGTAGACAAGAAACGGCCGTCGATAACATAAAAGTATAATGGAAGTAACTTAAAGCATAACAAAAATAACAAAATAAATCGGCTGATTGGGATCCATATATCGGAAAAATAAATCAATAACCCCAATCCTCTTTCTGCACGGGGGTTAAGTTTCAAAAACTACTGTGCAAAAAATGATAAGGTGTCCATACAAAAACGGTAGATAGGTTTTATTACTTAAAATCAACTCAAAATACGAGATTTTTTAAATAAAAAATAAATCAAATTTATTTATTGTTATATTATATTATATCATAATGTAATAAATTTACATAGCTATCAATTTAAATTCAATTTTACATATTCATTCAGTGTCTTCTAATTATCAATTTATCAATAATCTCTGTTATCAATTATCCTGACAAATTGAAGACGAAGGATAATAGAGCAAAAATATGCTTTTGACAGGGAAAGAACAGGTCATGAAATCAAATGTATATAAGAGAAGGCCGGTGTCTTAATTTATAAAAACATATTTTTAATTTTATTTTGTACTGGCCGGTTCCCAGCAAGCGTTGCAATGCCACTCAAAGAAAGAAGGTGTTTGTATTTTAATTGCGTTTATCGAAGTGCATGTTTTCTGACGTTTGCTGCCGATTGACTATGGTACGACACACGCGCCACTTACGGTAAGTTAATTGTATTATAACCTTCGCGCAAGTTGTCAAAATGAACTTGAGTTGATTTTAAGTAATAAAACAAGATTCAATGCGAGACATCTTTGGGAGTATTTTTAAAAATATATGTCATTAATTTTTTATGTGTATGTAATTATGAATGTACGGGTGACGAAAAACATTGAATTTATTATATGAAATATGGTCTTAAAAATCAACAATGTTGGAATCAGTCGATTTTGATCGGATCTTCAATCATTCGACTGTAGAAAGAGTCTTCTCAAATAAATTGTTTGTGAAACGAATAGAAATTGAATAATCATAAGAAGCATTGTCTATGATTATAGCAAAATAAACCAGTTTACGATTTTCGACCACATGTATTTCGATATTTAAAAAAACAGTCAAAATATAAGGGTTCCGGATAGGATTTAGGAATCAATTTAGAAAATTGTCAGTATGGAAATACGAGCATGTAAAAACTGCAATCGAATAAAACAAACATCCTAGAACAGGGGCGGGGAACCTTTTCATTTATAAAGGCCACATTCATTTACCTGATTCAACATAAGGCCGCAGTAAAAAAAACGTTACCCCATTTTTTAAAAAAACCCCCCTCCCTTTTTTCGACTGTCGAACATATAATGGGTTGATTACGCTATTTTTCCAAACGTTTGCGTATAATTTTTTTTATCAATGCGAATATTTTGATCAAGTCATAAGGCCGCATCAGAGTAGCTAAGAGGCCGCAAGTTCCCCTCCACTGTCCTAGAATGTTGGCCATTCACCTACAACACGAACAGTTCTGTAGATATGCAAAAATAATACGATGCAACTGAAATAAATATATTTTTAAATTTATAATTGTCAATCTGAATTCTTTGCTTACAGCTATTGAAAAACATACTTTTACTGTGTATTATTGACACGAAAATATTCTAGTATTTAAGACTTAACCTTTTTTGTTTGAACGACGACGATATAATATTGTTTTACGATGTAGTGTCTTATTGTGTTTCTACTTACTTTGATGTCAAAAAAATTTTACGTCTAGAAAGAATGTTAGTATTGATACGTCTTTCTTAACACAAATTCCTCTATAAATTCTAATATAATAAAATTCTTCTTGTAAAAGTTTCCCCTTTGTCAAAATAATGAAATTTTTTCCAATATGATATTATGGTAAAATATAATAATGCAGTGTCATACGGCAGGCGCGATGATCTTACTAAAAACCGAAGCAATATAGAGACAATTAATCAGGCTTTGAAGAATATATCCTGTCACTTAAAAAACAGTAATAATCTCAAAAAATATTAATCCACAAATGATATTTTTTTAGTGTCGAGCTATCGTCGGTGCATAACTACATTGTTCCATGTTCCATGCGGGATAAAAAAATCACCTTTTTTTGAAAGATTTTTACAAATATCTACAAATAAAACATCGAGGATTAGTTACAGTACATTTTATTTTGCAGGTTAGGAATAATTAATTATCAATCACACAAACCGCTTGATAATCCTTACGTTTAAGTAAATTGACCAATCGGCGCTTTAAATAGGAATATACTATAATTGATATATTATGTATGAGGAAAAGTAAGAGAAAGGTCAGAGCGAATTTACTAAGAGTTTACTTGAAATATGTATTTGATTTTCTGCACACAAGTGCAATCCACAAAGTTTAGGGTAGTTAGTTGCTCATGGCTGAGTCACGAATTGCTCTGTTAAAAGAAACATCTGATAAGCTTAATGTTCACTTCCAGATGATACTATATATATTTTATTAGTAAATGGGAGAGTAGATGTGAGCACAGGAAGGCAAGTAAGATGAATGATCTAATAAATATTATAAAAATATAACATGTATTAAGAACATGGTAGTGTTTTTATTATAACGAATAGTCAAATAACTATCTTTCAATTAGCTGCCTCTGCTATTACCGTGTATTGCCAGAAAGATTGGGAGTTAAATGTGCGAGCAAAATCTGACATAAACCGCTATTTCACATTGAGTAAACACCAACGTATGTAATAGTTTTGATTTATTTAGTACAATTTTAATTAAATATAAATATATGAAATTTAATGGAGCAACAGAATACTATTCAGAAGTCTTAATTATAGTTTTAGACTTTCTAAGCCGTTGTATAATTTTCTTCATACTACCGAAATACATATTGTTGTTTTTGTCGAGAGTTTGATATTGGATTTAGAACAAACAAATTCATCAGAAACAACGTCATAAACCAAAAAGAGATTACAAGGCACATTTTTCATTCGGCTTTATATTCGATTTGCCGTCAACTGTGGATTAAAAATGTAATACCTTCATGAAAATACATATAACTTTGTTTCAGTTCAGTACTAGATAGATAAAGTATAAATATGGATTAAATATTGTAGTGTAACCGATCCATTGTTATGACTTCCGCCTTTGATACTAAAACCATAGTTTAAAAAAATATTAAAATGCCATTTGATTCGTACTTTTTCATAGACACAACATTTTGCTAGAGGTTCACATAATTTTAATAAAAAAAAACACTTTCATATATTTATGTGAATCTAAACGCTCTCGGCTTATGTCATACTCAGTTGCATTGTAAAGGGGTCAAATCTCCCAAAAGCAACGATCGTATATATATTATTAAATTTTTGATTGTTTGATTAATATCCGCTCCCAATGTGGAGCTTGTGGTCTCCTAATGGAGGCATCTCAACATAAGTTTTTCTAATATAACTGTTTGTTACTCAGTCGCTCAACCTCTATTTTCCAAAGGATAGAAGGATAAGGCTATGACAGGACTGGTGGTTAACTAATAGCTCTAGCTACGTCCAGTTATTGAAGGATCGGAATAGTGAGTAAGAGCTAATTTTTATATATCACAAACACCCATGCCTTCGTACTGAAATCGATAAATCGATAAAAAATGCTGTTCGTATTGGTAATCTAACCCGTGAGATCCTGCACGGAAAACAACAAAGCTAACCGCTGTTCCATAGAACTCGACAATACCCGAAAAATACATTGACTAAAATTTATTCATATAGAATTACTTATAATATTTTGAAGGGGTCTAGAAAACCCCAAAAGCGTCAAGTGTGATAGAAATAGTTTTCATCTCTTACTCGTTGAAACGCTGGCGAGTGGTAGAACACTCCTATCATGATACTACTTAATATGCAGTGTGCTAAGTTTCCTCAGCTAATTTTCCATTTTAGAGCCTTCATTAGCAGCACTTAAGTGGCACTCTGTGACATTATAATCGACATGTGATGTTCTCTCTACGTACCGTAACGACAAGGTTAAAATTTTAACCTTTCGTTGCGAAATTAACAAGAATTATTTTTTCTTCTGATGAAAATTAAATTACAATTTTGCACTAAAGATCAGTAGACATTTTGTTTAAATTATTTTATAATTTTACGTCCTCAATTTGAGGTATATAGTATCCTTACGAAAATTTAATGTAAAAAAATCACAATTATTTTCGGAGAGAATGATAAAACAAAGACAAAGATATCAGCAAATAAAATCATCGATTTATATATCGACTGTGAAAAAGAAAAAGGAAGTAACCCACACATTTTACGGGGGACAAAATACACGGGTTTCGATGATTTTTGGCCATAATATAAAATATACACTTTCGATGGAACGTTTATTAAACTGTATACCTTGTGATTATCGAAAAAACTGTGGGTTACGTCTTTTAACCTTTCCACAGTCGATATGATAATATGTCTTTAAGTCAAGATCAGATAGTTAGTGAGTGGTAAAAATGAATAAATTACATATAACACCTTAAGATACGCACTCATAAATTAATGTTTGAATGTTTAATTTTGAGGATTCGGGCTCTTGTTCAAGCAGTTGAGTAAAACGAAGGCTCGATAGAATATTGGTAATTTTACTACAGAGCTGAATTAAGGCAATGCTTACTTCAGTAAAATTTTGTTTGCCACTTTTCTCGTAGAATATATTCTCTGAATATTGATTATTATAAATGGTATAAAACATTTTTTTTGTACGAGGATATGAACCAGTGGGCTGCCAAAACATTAACCATGAGCTCGTTTGATCTCGACGATATTTGCGGTGCTCCAGGAAAAGAGTGGATTTTTTTATCACTATTACACAATTATACGCAATTATATTTATTACCAATTAAATAATACTAATGTGACTTAATTACTTATATTTTGTAACAATGCGAAACGTACCTTAAAATAATTAATATTAATAGTTGAAAACTCCTATCTCTGATTGTGAAAGTGGAGTGAAAAGTTTCAAGATTATCGCAGAAATATGTACTTTTCTTTTCTCTCGAATTATGTGTTTTAAATTGTATGATAAGCTATCACAGATAATATATCCAGGGCTGTGGAGTCGAAGTCGAAGTCGTGAAAAATGAGCGGCTTGATTTTTTTTTTGAAAAATATAATTAATGATGTGTATTTAAACAAAATAGTCAAAAGTGTCAACATTTCATGCTTGGCTGACTAAAGATGATCTGATGGTATACATACATATATACAAGTTAAAATGAAATTCTTAAAAAAATTCCTAAGCCTAAGTTAAATTTAAAAAGGGTTCACGTGAGCCTCTTCAACCCCATTCTATCCAACGCCTGATATGAACCCTTGATAAGGGTAAAAATTTAACAAAATAATAAGATATGAGAAGCAAAATCTTAATAGCATTATGAATTTCTCAAAACAAATGTGTAAGCCACTGGCGGGTATTTTTTAATAATCTTTCGATTTACCTTTAGAGGAAATGTTAAAATATAAACAATAGAAAACTGAGCACAACGCATTGAATGATAAACATTCGACTGCCAATAACTATGACAAAACACAATACATCTAATCTTTACAAATAGCGTTCTACGCGAAAGTAATTTCGCCAAGTTTTAACATTGCCATAAATCGTGGAAAACTTTCTGTCATCCTAATACCTTTTAACAGTTTGAACCCCTTGGGTTAACCGGCCGACTTTCCTATCACCCATTATTACCCTTGTCAATAACTCGGATAAGCCCGGATAAAATCGGATGGCTTCGGATAACCGGGCGGCACTTTCGCCGGATATTACGCGATATTATATTCTGACAGTGAACCGAAATTAAACCTTTGATACTTGTTTATCTCTTGCATTTCGCTGCTTTCCTGGTACTATAGTTGCAGAAATACTTTAATGGCATTTTAATGCTGCAAAACATTCATTTCATGTCATAGATCTACCAACCAAGAGTCGCGGACGACTGAATTTGATGACATTCATTACAAAGAAATACTGCTAACAAAATAACGATTTTATATTTCCCGACTGGTTTTTGCAAATTAATATTTAAAATAAATTCCCAAATTTGTTAATTGACTTTTTGAGTAACATGTAATGAAATTGTCAAAGCAACGTCACATAATGCAAGTTGATTCTTCCGCCACCACCGTTATTTCACTTCCACCTTCCAAACTAACCGATTTTACTTTTCATGTTCTTGACCCGATACAGGTCTGACATTTGAGCTAAAAATAAAATAAACGAAAAAAAGAAAACTATGACTAAATTTCATTGGTCAAAGTTTTTGTCTTCGGTTGTTGTTCGCATCTTTTGCTATACATACATATTTTTTTTATTACATAAAAAGTATTAAAATCGACTTGTGATCACTTTAATTGAAGCGTGTGTGTATATAGATTGGCCCCGTAAAGCTTTTAAAACCACAACCTTAAAACGCCGTAAGATGGGTGATCCCGACAAAACCGAGGCAACTTTGCCGCTAAGACAAACCCGCCCAGAACAGTGCTCGCCAATGACGACCTGACAAATTCACTGGAAAATAGATAAAACAAGTACTTTTTTGGTTTTTCTAACTGCTTATCTATGGAAATTTTTATATGATAATGAGTGAAATTTGAGATTTAATCTGTTATATAAAACCAAACGAAACATTACAAGAGAAATTGATATGCATGATAGTATTATATTTATAATTTAAAATACAGGTTTGCACGCTATAATAAAGTTTATTTATAATTAATATGTAAGTTGTACATACATATCTTTATGTGTATATCTATAATATAATATTATGTTAAAATAAAACAATATCTCATTTCAAATTTGTATTGGTCGTGACTCGTGGGTGGATTTATTTTGGAGGAAATGTCCCGGCGATTTTGGTCTAGCGGTTCTTACGGAACCAAAATAAATAATATAAATATGTAATGAATTCATTAAGAGATAAATTATTCCTATCTTTTAAAGATTTGTTTAAGTTATAATGAGAAACGTTTTATTTTTCGTTTATTTCCGAACCACTTTGAATATTTCGAAGAACTTTACCCCTCAGTATTAGGCTATTCTAGTGAAAATTTTCTGAACATTTGATTCGTTTCGGAATGTGAAATGATGCGGAAGCCCCGGGTTAAGCACGAAGTCATTCAGAGGAAAGTTTATGACTCATAATAAAATGGTTTTCCAGTTAAGTGCAATGACATGGAAACGATACTTCATGAAGGAACTTGCACTCAGTTTTACGCACTCTATTTTTGAGCTTTTATTATATATCCGTCATTCATGATTTCACTATCAATCGTAAGGTATTTGAATAAAATTAGATTGAAATGAGTGCGAAGAATAAGTGACTTTTATAATTTTTTATAGCATATTTTTACAGTTCAGACTCGGTGGTGGACTGCTAATACATTATCAAAAGACTTGCTTGATATCAATGCTATTCGCGGTGATCTGGTAAGTCGTGATTTTTTAATTACTCTGATACATACATTCCGCAGTCGAATTCCCCACCGGCTGGTAGCCCTTGTTCAAGTCTATATGTATTTCAATCTTGATTAGGCCTATTCTCGTCAACCGATTAGTCGTGTAACAAAATAACCCTCCAAGTTAAGTTTGGAAAATTAAGAAGGACAGCTAGCATAACTAATAAATCTTCCAAGTCAATAGTGTTCAATAATTGAGATTCCACTTTCCGCTACACGAGAATGCTTTCTCTTGAGTGCACTATAGCCTTAAATAAAGCACAAAGCATTTATCTCAGAGCTATTTTAAAAATCAATTTTAATTACACAATATACACAAAGTTTTACAAGAAGATATTTTTAATACATTTCAGACACATCTAAAATATATAAAAAAAAGAATTATTTTATTACTGGTGATTCGCTGTTGATCTAGATTCTAGAGTGAAAATCTCTACTTAGCAGTGAAGTAAAAAAAATGAATAACTATGTATATAGCCATTACCACCTCCATCGTTATAATCATAATTATAGGGGGCTATGATATAGCGCATTGCGAACTCATAGCAGAATCCTGCAACTGTTTTTATGTTTTTAATTGTTGATTTCCTTATCATGAATGTTGTTTTAATTAATTTTTATACATAAATTATGATTTTTATAAGTATTAGAATTTCGTTTTTTTTAATTATTCGAAACGTTCGTAACGAGTCTTTCAAAAATATTTTAAGTTTTGCGATTAATTGATCTTGGTAAAGATAATGCCATTTGTCATTTTAAGACTTGGAAACATTTTTTTGACATTCATTTAAAAAAAAAACGACGGCTAATAGATGAATTTCAATTAAATAAACACATAAATGCAAAAGTATGAACACTTTTTTGGTCATTAATGAAAAAAAAAATGAAAATAGGGTACTTAGCCAAGAGGCTGTACTGAAGGTACTGGAAACAAATAGGTACCCCATTACTTGCACTTAACATACATATCAGTCATTGCTGAAAAATGCAAAAATCATACAAACTATTTTTGCTTTTTCTATAGGTAAAAATGAAAATAGCAATGGTCGGCAATACAATTACAAAATATCTGCAATAAAATTACAAAAAAAATATTTATTTAAATAATATTTTCATATGAAAAGTATAAAAAATCTTATTAAGGGTAAAAAAATAATGAATTCAAAACAATTCTCGCATAAAAGTAAAATTGTACAACTTAAATGAACTCCCACAAAGTTACCTTCGAATCCATTATAAATACAAAAAAAAAACACTTATCAAACGTATCAAATATAATTTATATACATTAATAAAAAATAAAATGCTATGAATAATAATTGAATTAAAACATAATGTTTCTATATGTAATATGACTTATATTTACAAAATTTAAATACAAAACAAGGTGACTATTATTAAAAAAAATGAATAACATTATTGAAAAAAAACATTTTATGCAAGTTCTCCGTAATGACTGACCGTAATGAGGACACAACTGTCAAAACTAATTTACTCCATTTTTACTACTTTTATGAGAAAATAAATATAAAACAAAAATAATGAAGATTAATTAAAAACCTTGAAAAAATAACAATATTTTAATTTCAAATTCGTCAATCTGTGGACAAAAACAAAAAATAATTGAAAACTTTTGACATATACATATAATTTAAGATTTCGACTGAAGGTGCTTGGTGGAATTTCAATATTAAATTTGAATCGTTCAAATTATGTACACTCCCACAGTTCAAGTTCATCCGTGCGCTTGAACGCCTGAAGATGCCGAAAGGCGAAACCCGGGTCGTTAGTGACAAAATTTGTGGGAGTGTACATAATTTGAACGATTCAAACATATACATATGTATGTATTAGCAAACCATGCAGATATATTATGTACTTTTATACACAATGCCATTGATAGAAAAATGCAAAACTATTGAAACACAAACAGTATAAAGATGATTATTTTAATATTATAATAAACATAAATACTATTTTATTGTATTATTCATGTATTAATGATGATATTATTCACATTTACAAAATTAATTAAAATACTAAACATGGTAACGTATAACATTAACTTATGTTTTTTTTCACATTAATATAAAAGAAAACATTTCATGTATTTTTGGTATATTTATTATTTTAAAAGTAGTAGTACTTTAAAAAAAATAACAATAATAAAATCAAAATAATTATTAAAATTTTGTTTTTATTTCATGATATAATCCATCTGTTTATCTTGTATTGCTTGAAAACAGGTCAAATACTTTTTCGTTGAATTTAAGTATTTTGCTCATAATATTTATCTCTATCTATATATAACATTGACAAAGCTGCCAATTTTTCCTAATTCATTGTATTTCGTACAGAAGTTTTTACTATTTGTATTGTTGAAAAAAACATTGTGATCGGAACAAGTCGATGAGCATTGTAATAATAATAACCTAATTTGGTTGTTTCTTCAAAAACATCGCATCATTTACTTAGCAAAGCAGTGTATATTACAGAATATGCGTGCGACCACTGTTAATACGTACATAAGGTTTGCAGATTTTTTTGTCCAACTTCCGCCCTTCTTCAAGATGTTTACAAAATGAAAACAATGAATGCACCGCAATAAAATGTGATTTATTGTGAATGTATGTTCGTAATTCTCAGTTGAACTCAGTTGAACAGAAGAAAAAAAAAACATGAATAGCTTTACACATTGTGTTAATATACTTTTCGAAAGTTATAAAGTCAGTGTTTGATTGCCTAAATGACATCCGTTTTTGTCCACAAATTTCTCGGAACAAGTTTTACTAGCGTAAAAGGGTTCAGTAAAACCTTTCGATGAAGTAATTAAATAAAAATAAAGTAGTGACTCAATATATAAATATAGTATCTTTGAAATAATTATTAGAAAAGCATGAATTTTTATTTTTTAATAGTAATTGATTAAAATGAAAATTATTAAGAATAATATCCAATAGGCAAAATCCATCTAAAAAACTGCACTTAAACGTCACGAATCTAGAAGATAACGATATTAAAAACATTAGCAAATTATTAGTAATACAAAACAAAAAATGCCACGTACAGAAAAAACTAGATGAACTAATTATCTAATTTAAGATAATTTAAAATACGGACGTCCATAAACTTTTTCCGGTAAATTTTAGAGATAAACAGAGCACAATTGAAAAGTATACCGATTTTGAATGAGTAAGTAAATCTTTATTAAAATAATTTTAGATCTAGTCTGTGATATTGCTATTTTCTTTCTCATTAGTAACATCTGCATTGTAATCGTATTCAAATAAAGCAGCAAATGGTTAAATTGGTCGCATTACATGGCAGTTCGTAAAAGCACCACCTACCACTTGATTTTAAATAAAGCTTAAAACTCTAAAATTAAAAGAGTCCGTTGCTGTAAGCAACCCATTTATGGTGCCCAGCGTAGTAAAAAGGATGCTTAGCATAATAGATAGATAAACAATCAACTCTTTTTTTACAAGATTTTGAAATAACATGGTCCAATTAAAAGAACGAATACAATATTTTTATACGAATTATTTCTTCCAACACGATTCCCAGAAACAAAAAACCCAAGCGAATAACGGATTTTCTATTAAAAATAATAGATAATAAGATAACAAGAAATTCAACAACGCAAGATAGTAATAACAAACAAAGGCTTCACTATATCCTAAATGTTAGGAGGTGTCAGCAACTTCTAGCGTTAAAAGCGATTAATGTTCAGTCCCTCAAAAAAATCCCTGTATTTAATCAAGTAGATTTTTCTTAAATAAAATACAAATTATGAATAATACTTTTTGCTCTTTACTAATTGGGTATTCATTATTACTCTTTTTGTACACGATTTTCTATATGAAAATGTTGTTCTTTTTTCATATAACACGGTTTTTTTAAAATTTAAGTTACCAATCTTCCATTTATCTACGTTTTCATTTTTTTAAACGTTTTTTTTTTCTAAAACGTTACTACCGTGTTTTAAAAGGTTGAGTGTACTTTGAGTAGCAGTTTGAAATATGAAGCAAAAGGTTGCACCGTTTTTAACTTGTTAAATAAAATAACGAATGTAGAATTTTCGTCATCCTTGTTAATAGCAGAAGAAGTGATATAACCAATTTTAAATGTTACATAAAACAGGATTACCAAAAACCGTATGTGCATCAGGGTGGTATGAAGTAACGGCGGAGCCGGACCAGTCATTTGAAATATTATTTGAAATGAAATAACCTTCCTGTATTACGGCTTTTGTCTAGACTAGACTCTTACTCTAGGTCAGAGGTGGGTAATCTTTAATTTGTGAGTTTTTCACACTGTTGATTGAGATTATATTTATTTATAAATTTCTAAATATTCATTTTATTTTAATGATAATTATTTTGTCAATAATATGTTAATAGATATCAACTACATTTTTGGAAACATTAAAATTTATGCTAGAATGAATAAAAAGTAATAACATCGTTTATATTTTATCGGGTCTGTGGTGTAGTGGTCAACGTTGTTGTCTTCCGTGACATACATATCTAACGAGTTCAAGGCCCAGGACATACAGCATTTTTCAATTTGA
Organism: Himalopsyche anomala; assembly: GCA_031772345.1. NCBI lineage: Eukaryota > Metazoa > Arthropoda > Insecta > Trichoptera > Rhyacophilidae > Himalopsyche > Himalopsyche anomala. The sequence goes on along the minus strand of CM062835.1, from coordinate 327,269 downwards.
TTCATATACTTCTTTTCAAGGGCATATACGTTTGCGATTTCCTTCCACACTTCCAATCCTAAAATAAATAAACGCAGTGAAAGCAAATATTTAACCACTAGTCTTGTCGTAGCCCTATCATTTATATTCCTACTCGCTTTGATGAAAAGAGAGGTTAAGCAACTGAGTACCAAAAAGTTCTCTAAGAAAAACACTGGGAGCAGATAAATGTAGATTTTTTTTTTATATAAACATCGATCATATCTACTATTTTTTAGTTAGTGAGCATTTTAGTGTGAACAGTAATTGACTGAGAGTCAGTTTAACATGGATACTGGTCAAGTAAAAACAGTTAAAATAAATCCTTTTTTTTTATTTTACAATAATAAAAAACAAAGACACATTTTATGGTATTGTTTTTTTTATGAATAAGTATTACGCAATGGAATTCATTTTTGAGTACTTATTTACGTTGTATAATTTGCGCTTCAATGTTGTTAGTCACTGAGCTATTCCGAAAGTTGTTTGCAATCAAAAAATTGAAATGAAATAGCATGTGAATATATTATTATTAAAGTTACATACTTTATTTGTATACAGACTGCAAATAAAAGATGTTATTGAAGTTTGGTATGCTAGAGAAAGAATTTTGTGAAGAATAATCATTTGTTTGCATTAAAACTCTTTGACTCTAGTTGAATTTAACAAAAGGATAATATTTATGTCCAACGACAAGCTTTTGTATTGTTTTTGGCAACTTTTTGTTGGAGAATTAAGTTGGATTACTTTGTGTCGTAAATATTACTATCGACAGATAAATAACATAAAATAAAAAGCTTGGTTAATGTTAACAATGTATTTCTTTGTTTTTTGTTCCACAATCTGTGAAATAACAAAATTACTAATTTAATTCTATATAAAAAAGTATACTTCCACAAAATTAACGCGGAATCATTCGAAAATATTACTTTGCTCATGTTTGAAAATACATATACATGTTATGCTTATTAATAAATTTCACAAACTCAAAAAAAAATACAAACTACTTCTCTTCAAAAGTGTTAAAAGTGGCTATAAAAGACTGGCGGTATCTGGTAAGTGAATCAAACCTAAGAATAAAGATGTTGTAAGAGTAGGATATTGGAAAATTATCTTCAACACATATGTGTTCAAGGTGCGGCATGCTACAACGAGCAACCACCTTCTGTCATTTGGTTAATTAGCGTTTAAAATATGTTTTTTGGATACTATATTAAGTGACGTAACTAACCATCGCAGTGAGCGGCGTGGAAGGCGAGGCACCGCAAGCGCTTCGAAGGGTTGTAGGCTGTAACGGAACAAGCGGAAACTGCGCCCGACAAACTTCTGTCACCGGATGTTGATAGCAGGCAGGGCTCGCCTCACCCGCCCACAGAAAACGCTACATAAAATTGTACATATTTTCCATGAATATAATATACACGCTATAAAAAATAAAAGGATTGCTCATTTTTGATCAGCTTTGATTCCACTTTGATTTGATTTGAATTGTAAGTAATTGAACGAGGAGAATTTACCACGCATATAATGATTTATCGTCAGATTATTTGAGCTTATGTATGTATAACTTTGCTATTTTTGTATACATATACCATAATATTCATTCCCAATATAAAGTATAACAAAAGATTTTAAAACAGCATATTTCTACAGAGATTTTAATGCTTTTTTGTGCTGTAATGCTACCATGAATTTGAGGGGTACACTGCCTTTTTCTGTCGATAACGTTGTCGCAGAAGGCGTTCATAAAACATTTTCTACATATACACAACGGGTGATGGTGGTAAATCTACTTGTTTGTTTCACTTCTTGGTAAAAGTAAGCATACGAGGATGGAGCTAGGGTAGAACAAGTGGTAGGTCGATAGCTCTTGAAATGATTTTTTAAGAATTTAGTTATCACAGGTTTCAATGCTGTCGAATACGAATCAATTTATGAAACTGTTAGTATTGAAATTCAAACTCATAAGCTTTGTAACCAAAGACAACAACGTTGACTGCTTGGCAAAAGCCTTGAAAAATACTCGTAAATTGTTGAGCAATCACTTTTTCTGTAAATCTTTAGCATATAATGACAACATGTAATATGTAACGTAATCCAACGTTTTAAAAAGAGTTTTTATGATAAGAGTTTTCTTATGACAACATGTGTATTGAATAGTTGGTAATTGGAAATTTTCCATCCGTTCTAAGGTAAATTTCCGTTTAAATCGGTTGGGATTAGGATTTTATTTTTGCCTTATAAAACCACATAATTCTGACCATATCTTGCCGACTCAATGTTGTCAGGGTGAGTATAAACGTGACGGTATTTCAAGGAGGGCAGCGTAGCGTTTACCCCTCAACGTATTTCACATGACAATAATGATAATTTTTGATTTATTCCCGTTTCTCGGAAGCCGTTTGCGCTAAAAGTTTCGAGGAAACTATTTATTTTGACTGTCTGCATTCGTCTTGCAGAAAAATAACGCTGTTTTTAAAGTACCGAGCTTTCATATTCTATGTATCGCTTGGATTTTCATTTTTGCCTGAAATTTTGTTGTGAACGAAAATAAAAAATAATTATGCAAATAAAAATAAACGATAAACCTATTTCTTTCCCAAAGAAAAATGTACTCTTTGGTGAACAGGTAAAAATAAGGCGTAAAAAAACATAATAACTTGAGAAAGGAAAAAAACTTTTTAGTGTTTACAAAATTGCTTGAAAATGAATTGTATACATATGTGTGTGTTTATGATGTTAATTCTCCTCGAGATCTCGAGTTACTTTTTTTTTATCATCTCGCTTATCTCGTTTAATCATTCATCTAATTTTTTTTGAAGCCGTATTGTCATTTTTTTGAAACAATATGAATATATATATACATAAAAGTTGATATTAGTATAGAAATTAATATAAGCGGACGGTTTTTGAGTTACTCTGGAACTCAAAAAAGTTTCTTGGAGGCTACTCTGTTCCAGTCCACTCATAGTCTGCTCCGCTTCATGTAAAAAAAGATTTTTTTGTATGCTAATGTTAAAAGTTAAAGAAAAAATATTTCAAAATTGTGGTTGATTCTTGACATTCATTATTTATTCTTTTAAACGAAATTGCCAAGAGCAATACGTCTTTCATTGACTGCCTCTTCTCATTGAATATTAATTTTAGTGCTGAAAAATAACCTCTCAACACTCGCTTGGGAAGGGGGTAAAAAAGATGCGACTCAACTCTATGAAGAGTAAACAAGTAAGGATATTTATCACTCGGTAATGTTGCCGTATTTTAAGTGTCAAATACAACATTTTCATTGTATTTTAAAACGAAAATTGAATAGTATTAAAAAAAAACATTTTGAATAGTGAAACACTGCAAATTTTGGGTACTCCGGCTCCGCTCCGACACTCTACATTTTGATTACAGAGCACACATTACAATACATTTGCCAAAAAACTGAAAACACACTTTGGCGGCGTCAAATAGTTTCAGTAGGTAAAGAATGTAAATAAAAATGGCAAATATTGTTGGTAGCCATGCCAACATCACATCACTTCAGTGTATGAACTATGATTAAATAAATATTACTGTGTTCACTGTCAATACTTGGTGGGAAGGCATTATATTAATAAAAAAAACAATATTCCTTTGTACTTTATTCCACTTTATTTGAAAGGTCAGGACTGATGCTCGAAATGAGCGAAACCGGTCCTGACCTTTTAAATAAAGTGGAATAAAGTACAAAGGAATATTGAGTTTTTATTACAATAAATATTAGTTTACTCATATAATACATATTAACTCAGAATATATATTACAATGAATATTAATGTAATCATCTCACTTTTTTAATTTTTTTTAAATGTGTTAACGATGATTGAAATTATTGAAATCAAAACAAAAGTCAATATTAAAAGCGTTCATATTTGACGCGTAATACAAATATATTGTTATTTACCCTACTGTCAGATTGTAGACTTAATACAAGGAAAATCCTAGATATATGAATTTAAATATAAAAAACGTATATACGTATGTATGCCTTTGAACGCAAATCGATATACACGTTGAAATATCAATTTGTCTGTAGTTGCCGCAACAGAACAGGAGAAATGATTAAGAGCTTTAGCCATTTGGCTACATGACCGTCAAACAAACTCTTAGCAAGTTTATACGTCAAAAATTTACATAAATATCTTAATCTTTCAGCTCCCAAACGTGGAGTATATGGCCTGCAAATGAAGGTATCTCGATAAAAGATTTTCTTAACTATATGTTACTCAGTTGTTCAACCTCTTATTTTTTAAAAGTGAGTATACGGCTTAGACATTTTTAGTGATTAGCTAATTGCTCGGGTTAGAATGGTGCATTTTTTAGACATTACAAATATTCATTTACAGTATCGATAAATTGTTTTAAAAATGCTGTTCGTACTGGGAATTGATACTGCGATACTCGTCATGGAAGTCAGCTACGTTGACCATTGCACCACTAACCCGAATTTAAATTTAAAAAATTGTCAAGCAAAAAAGAGCGCACAAAAAGTTGATTAAAAGAAATGTCGCAAGTTACATTACTTTAATAAGTTACAGAAGTATAAGAAAGTTTCATAAAACTTTATGAAATCATAAACAGTGTTTACACTAGCATAAAAATTATAAAGTTTGTCGAAGCAACTAACCGATCGCGTACAAACAATAAACATACAAACAAACAAACAACATTTCGTTACCTACTTACTTACACTAACAAAAGAACACTACAAAGGCACAGTATCGAAATTTATTATTTGAAATTCTCAATATAGGAAAACTTTTTAAGGGAGTCTCCCTACACTGCTATGGGCAACACTTTGGTAATCCGTTTATGTTAGAAAAATGTAACAACTTTACGTATGACGTTATTTTGACACACAAATCATTCTATGGATTATAGATTGCAAATATCAACCTGTAACTTGTTAAAAAAGATAATTCGACAAAAAATGAAATGGTTGTAATGAAATGCAAGATAATATGTTTTTACACTGTATTTTTTATTGCGATATATGTCTAAATTTACGCGATATTGTACGGAACGTGTCGACAGCTGGGCCTAGAGCACATTCTTCTACGTCGTTGGCTTCTATAGCGTTTTCAAATCTCAGTGTATGAATTGATTTTTCAATTGTTTTATGGATTTGTATAAACACGATACCTAAAATTTGCCACAACCATGTCCGTTAACCACTAGTCGTGTCCTAACTCTATTCTTACTGTCTTTAAAAAAAGAAAGACTGAGATATTAAATAAAAATAAGATATCAAAAAAATCTCCTATTGAAATAAACTCTATAGGAACTATATAAATGCTCTACATTGGAATCGGATCTGGTTAAAAAAAGAAGAAAAATATCATCATCCGATGGCCCCTTTTATCTAATATTCATATTTACGTAATTACGTAATTTATTACGTAATTATATATTTACGTAATTAAAAAAAATATATTTTGTGTTTACATCTATTAAAAGTGGTGTATGCGGCCCGTTTGACTGTTTCAGCAGCCCTCGAAATATTTTTCTTTGAATAAAATTAAGATAAGAAAATATATTTTTAGTAAATTGCATTCCTAAATGAAAAAATAAAGAATTTAAGCAAATTTTGATATAACCGGGATTTGAACTCAGACTTTAGTTAGGTTGTAAAGATTTTACGGTTAGTATAAGTCTACAAAGAAATATAAAGAATATATCAACATTTCATATGTATAATACTTGTGTCTGCAAACATTGCATTTAACAGGAGAGCATCTCAAAGATTAAAAACGAAAAAAACCGCAAGCAGTTGAATTTTATATAAGAAAATACTTAATTCTATGGTTATCCATAGAATTGAGTGTGTAAAGAATGTAATAAATGTAGTTATAAAAAAGTAAAATGGTAGAAAAAGTATTGTATTTTATAGAAATTAGAATTCGCGATGTATTTCTTGCGCATAACAGCGAGGCTTGATGTACAGTAAAAAAAATGAATACTAGACCATAATATAATCTAACTGCAGTTATCGGGATTCAACGCGTTAAGAGTCTGTGTATACTTGGACCGACTGCTTCGTGACTTGTGTACTTTTCAATTTACTTTGCATCAACAAAAAGCAAACTTGACGACTCAGTCAGAATGCGAGAGGTAAATAAAAGCCGAGGAGAGACAAGGGCGGAGCAAGGAGCAGGGACTTCTTTTAGTTGGGCAGGTCGCCCAGATGTGATAGAGCTAGAAAACACTGGAAACTACATTATTGAAAATTATTATGAAGATCATAGTTAAAAATTGAATGGACGTGCTTTAATAAAAATACAGTGAAATCTCGGCAATACAAATCATTATCCAATATATTATATAAAAATAAATGTTTGTTTGTTCGTACTTTATACGTTGCCACACGGCTCATCCGATTGCAATAAAACTTTGATAAACTTTTTGCTTGCACTTCCGGGAAGGTTATAGGCATAGAATTAACTTAAAGTAGGTCTTATATATAAAAATCAATGTTTGCATGTTTGACATACAGTTAATTTTGACAACGTATGCTTGCACTTGCGTGTAGGTTATAGTGCAATTAAATCACAGTAGGTGGCGCGTGTGTCGTACCATAGACAATCGGCAGCAAACGTCAAACAGATACAAAAAGAAAAAATGCATTTCAATAAACAGAATTAAACACGAACAATTTCAGTTTAACACTAATATTGATTTTTCCCTGGTTCTTACTTTACTTCTTTAATCACCATGATCTGCTGCCAATAACTTGGTGGAGAGTCATTAAAGTGGAAAATTCTAACACTGTTTGTTCTGATTTCACATTTATCAGGATCTGGACCGGCTTCGCTCATGGCGAGCATTTTCAATTGAAACCGGTTCAGATCCGAATAAATATAAAGGGAACAAAGTAAATGGTAAGAATTTAAATCTTTTTTTTATCAGAATAAAAATATGAACGATTCAAATATTTTATAATCATTTTGGTTAGGTTAGGTGAGGTTTTTTTAATTTCATTTAAATTAAGACTATTTATTCTGACCGATATATTATGACCATTTAATATAAATTATGATCGGAAAAATACGAACCATAAATAAATGTGGAATTAGAACCAAAGATTTTTTTTTAAATTTATTATTTACTTAACTTTGAAAATCAATTTCTCCTATTATGTTGTTCATCATTTAATTATAAGTGTTGTGGTAGTGGCATTTTGATATAATTTCATTGCTATTATTAATATTTTGAAGGTTGGCTGACTGTTTGAGACGGAAATAATGGCGGGAAAGTGGACAGGGGGATAGGCGCCGGCCGTCGAGACGCACCCACAACTTTGTGATAGTTTAACTTGGGACAAGTGAAACATGTTACACAAAAATATTACTTTTTAATATAAAGTTTATTTATTAAATATTAATAGTCTGTTATATATTTGTAAAATGACATTGTATGTTTTCACCTAGTCGTAAAGTACCGACACTTTAATGAAAATTGTTATATAATAATTTTTCGAACTATGTATATATTATCGGGCTTGCGTGTCGGATCTCACGGGTTCGAGTCCCAGTAGTGTTTGTGATGTCCCTCCCACCCTTCTGATCCTTTGATAACTGGACGTAGCGAGGGCGATTAGTTAATCTCTAGTCCTGTTCTAGCCTTTTCCTTCTATTCCTACTACTCTCTTTGGAAAAAGAGAGGTCGAACAACTGACTAACAAACAGTTCTCGTAGAAAAACTTATTTTAAGACACCTCCATTGGGAAAACATATACTGCACATTGGGAGCGGACATGGATTTTTAAATTTTATTATAAAGTATTTTTATTTATTATAGTTGTACTAAATTCAATTGTTTTACCCCGTTAGATCAGATAGAAATATCGGTACAGGACAAGACTAAAGCGTCAACTGTTAATCTGGTTAGAAATTAATTATACTGATAAAAATAAAATTTAAATACTATTTTTACTGATCACTTTTAAGGTGTTCACTGTCAATATTTGGTGGAATGGCATTATAATAAAAATAATAAAATATTTTTAGTACTTTTTCCACACAAAATTTATTTGATCAGGACCGGTTTCGCTCACCGCGAGCATTATATATAAACAGTGCTATTTATACAAGTTAAATTGAAATAAAAGGTGTAAGCAACTACTAACAATGAAAAGGATTTTTTATTACTATTTTTACTGTTTGACATGATTAATAACACTCGGGCGTATTTTGATTCTCGCAGTTTTACTGAAATGTTAATCTTTGGAGACAACGATTGTTGAAAATAAAGTTGAATTGTAAAAAAAAACTTTATTTTCAACAATCCTTGCAAAGTCCGCAAAGATGTGCATTTCAGTAAGACTGCGATATCTCATCACTCCAAAATATTGATACGCTCGAATGTTATTAATCGTGCATTTATAAATTGAATAAGACGTTTTCAATTGATGTCCAAAGCCAATCATGGTAATTCTTTAAAATTATGTTATTAGTTTTAAAAAAATATGCTTGTTGATAAAGTTGGCTTGTCGCTTTAGCTATGCTCTGTTGTTAGGACAAGACCGGTGGAAAGGATTTTTGAATATAAAAATTCATGCCTGCTAATAGTAAGCTATAATTATTTTAATGTAACCTTTCGTGGAAACCGTTGAAAATCTACAAAACAACACTAAAGCACCCTATCGGGTCAGTACTAGTACCAAACTCTTAAGGTTAGGTTGTTTTGAGTGCGTTAGTGTGTATTGGTGTTTATCGATTTGAAAACGTACCGTAAAATATCAGCATTTCTTACCGCGGCATCAATATAGGCATAAAAAGTTGGTTGTTGAGTATTCCACCACCACCCGTTATGTGTATGCAGAGGCATTTTCACGGTCGCCTTCCATGACCCAATGCGATCAATTGCATACTTGAATCAACAATGAACCTGTTAAGGAGAATGCTTAAATAAGAACAAAAGTTTCTTGAAAAAAGTGTATGTATAACTTGCTAAAATAGGCCATGAAACAGTAATACGTTGATTAAAGCAATTGAATTGAAGAATTTTGTGATTAGTCTGAATTGAAGACGGCGCTTTTGTTTTTTTAATCCACGCCCATTCCCAATGTGAATAATATAGCTTTCTAATGAAAGTATCTTTACAAATGATTTTTTACGAGAACTGCTTGTTATTCAATTACTCAATCTATATTTTTCTAAATGAAGTAAGGATAGAAAGGAGAGGGTCTTAAAGTACTAGGGATTTTGTAATCGTTCTCATAATTTTAGGATTTGAAGGATGGGAGAAAATTTTTGGCCATCACAAACATCTATGTCTTATATCGTAATGGTAATTGCGAGTCAATGACGTTGACCACTGCATCACGGAGCCGAGAAGCTTAATTTAGCTGCAATTAAATAAAAATAAAACAAGATTTTTAATGTATTTTCATGAAAGCTGTCTTTCTCATATGAATACTGAACAGAACCGGGTAATTGTATATAACGAATCAACTGCGAGTTGGAAAACCTAGACAATGGAAGAAAGCCGCCAGGAAATTTACTTTCCTTTAGTTACACTTATAGGTGAGTCGATAGAGCTACGGATATGTTTATACATATATAAACAGTCGTAACCGATCTAAGTGTTATTATTTGAGTGAATTTTGTTGCCAACAACCGGTTGAGAAAAAGGGTGGCTCAGGGTGGCTTTCGACGCTGGTCATAGCTCGTACCCGGCCCCCTTCTTTGTGGAAAGTTTCCCGGCGAATGAAATTTATCGAAAGTTGTCGCTTGCAACTTTAAATTTATCTGTTATCTTTTAAAATTCGAGAGCGTAATAAATTTTCATCGCCTCTCCTCGGAGACTTTTATAAAATGTCTGTCCCACCCTTTTAGAAATTTCGAAAGATTCACAATCAAAGCGTCAGGTATTTAAATTCATTCACTGATACAAAGATTTGTTCTTGCTTCTCAATGAGCGAGACAGAATACCCAGATCACTATTACATACTTTGGATGTAGACAGTAATCACTTTTAATGTGTTCAATGTCAATACTTGGTGGAGAGGCATTTGAGACTTTGGGCGAAATAAGAACAAATCTACACCTCTATTACGAAAAATTAAACGATTGTTTTTTTATGTATTTAATGCGATGGATTTCTTGAAATATTCGTCAATTAATAATAAACTGATCTTGATGTAGAACAATTCCTATACACTAACGCTGAGAAGTCTCAATAGAGAGAATATATATATTTTTTTCGAATACGAATATTTTGAACCAATGAATGATTTAAATGCGTTTATTGGACATCCATAAAAAGTTAATGTTTATTTTATTCCGCTATTAATTGTGTGTTTATTTTCGCTATTCCAATTGGTTTAAGGTTTCTTGGGCCGCATACAACGGAATCGGTTGTTAAAATAGTTTAATTGTAATTGATTTTTCGTAATAAGAGGGTGGCTTTTCCGATTTGGTCATTGTGACCTGGTACGGGGATTATTTTAATTAAGTCACCGATGCAGTGGTTTTAGGCCCCTATTTACAGAAAACTCTCGTATTGTCACATTAGTTTAGATACTGCGTATTGAAATTAAGGTAAACATTTTAGCAGAGAAAATAAACTGAATAAAATATTTTAGATTTTAAAATACTTAAAATTTTCAACCATGACGTTACTTATCTGAAATTTTTGATTTCTTATCGCTGTAATGAAATTTTGAGTGTTACCGTTGGTGCAGTGGCAAGAGTGGTCATTTCGTTCAACCTTGTTTTCAAATAATTATAATTTTCGATAATGTTGTATGAAAGTTAAACATTGATACTATAATTATATCTTCTTATATATCCCTCCAGATGATTGCGTGTGTTGACATCTATAATATATAATAAACTTCTCTATGAATCGCTCATCCGAAAAACACATAATTATTTATGATTGTCGCGTTGATTGGCGAGTCGGTTGTTATTTTTTCTAGAGACTTCTTTATATTTTCCGTGCCGATTGGTTGTTCTTTGTTGTATCGTTATTATTATTGTTATTGAATTTGAAGTGTTCTACAAACTGTTACTACTTTTAAACTCTCTTTTTAGTTTTTTCTGAATTCACAACTTAAAACAGTTGATTTTAAACTTAACTTCCTCTGTCACTGTATCAACGAAATGATACTAAAAAGCTTACCTCGAATAATCTGATCAATATTTATTCATTTTTGTTTATATAGGTGAAGTAGAAAAAACTGATACAGTCATATTATTTTTACAACTCTTGAAAAAACCAAAAATAATTCACGTTGCCAGTTTTTATTGGAGAGCCCTTAAAAGTTTTCCCTCTGGAAAGTGAATACACTGCTGGAATTAAAAGCGTAAACAAGGAAAAAGCGTGCTGAGGGCTGTCCAGTGGCTTTCCAAAACCATTTTATTTATACAATAATGTGTAAAATTGGTTTTCCTTGTATATAAAACCACCAACTTATTAATATTAAGTCGTATAAAATAATCAGCAAGCTCATAATTATAGTTTTGATAAAAGTATCCCCCAAAGTGTACTCTTTATTACCCAGGAATTCAGATTAACGGTGTTGTATACGGAAAGGAAATGCGACTTTGAAAACAATAAGATAAAATATGCCGACACATTTATTTTATTTATGTCCACTCTCAATGTCTATAATACAGGTTACCTTCACTTTTTTAAATATTGCAGAACAATTATTTTATGGAGAATATGAATAGCAGGATGGAGCTAAAACAAAACTATAACTTAACCAGTTTATAAAACTATCCATGTTGAAATTCGCAAACATTAAATCCACTAAACTTCGTTGATTAATCGGTTACAGGCCCAAAAAACACTTGATAGGACTATACTAACAAAATGTCACTTTAAAAAATGCAAAAGGCGATGTATAGCGAGTCATTATATATATATTTTTTAATACATTATATGAAATCAAAGGGTGCGAAAGAAAAAACAGGGTGAGTGAATGGTTAACTTTTGTTAATTATATAATATATTCCATTCTACATATATGTTCACTATGTAAACTAAAAAATGTAGGATTTCATTATTCCAAAAATAAGAATAA